>JAQFZM010000653.1:0-27453 GCA_034695785.1 Galumna obvia
TTTATAATAAACTTGGTAATAGTATTTGAGAATGCATATTTTGATTGCCACAACATTGCCACTTTTTTCAATACTAAGTCTTATGTAATAGTGTTCACTATGTTCTCTATATAGACTTTTGTACTTGCTCAAATAAATGTTTGTGACTACTATTCTATGTTTTAATTATTTTAATTAAACTATTTTAAAGTTGAACTCATTTTTAATGTATTCATATTTAGAAACTAAAAATTTAATATTCTAATATTAACAAGATAAAATTAAAAGACAAGGAGTAAATTCCTTGTAATATCATTTGATCCTATGAATCTAGATATTGACACTAGGTAATTTGATAACTCAAGTACTTTTAATTTTAAAATTTATTCTATGGTTAGGATTTCATTTATTTATTTATGAATTTATTTTTAAAATACTCCTTAAATTTTAAAAATACATTTATTTAGTAAATAAACCTTTTGTACGCACCCTACTCCCACCCCAACCCCCTCTCCACCCACTTTTGAGTCTAAAATCAAGATTAAGTAATTTGTTTAACTAAACTTTATTCACTAAATGTCTTATTTGATCAAAAGTCACAACAATTTCATCCAAAAAATTTGTTTGAATACAAAATAATTATTTAATTAAATAAATAGAAATTTATTTAATATTAGTTTTTCCGAATTCTTTTCTTAAAAGTGAAAAATACATGAATTCAATGGTTTTCTGTTCTTTTAGTGTTAAAAAATATGCGAAAAAAAAGTTGAAAATTGAAACCGAGAGAAGAGATATTTTATTCCTATTGAAAGCTTTGAGCCAAATATCATACAAATATTTTCGGGAAACTTTATCTTTAATAGAGTCGGGCGTCGGATAAGTCATAAAATAATCGGCGAAATAAATACTGGAAACCGAACCATAAATTAATGGATAAACTGTAGAACTAATGCTTTGAATGAGACCAGCCTTAAGACATCTGCAGAGTTGACAGCTTTCACTTCCAGAAGTGATTGGAAGTGTTATAAATTTATAGTGAATAACAGATCCAAAAAAGATTGGAAGAGCCATCGCCGGTACATAACTATTAAGTAATGCTTTTCGAGTTTCCGCTAATTTGAACGCTTTTCGGAATAAATGTGTTATATATAACGCCGACAAACCATTGATACCAGAAATAAGTTGTAAGTTATAAGTGAGGGCCCAAATCTCAGACTTATTCTCTTTCCATTCATTAAACAATTGATTCATTTTATTCCAGTTCTCATCCATTGAATCAAAAGGAGAGGGAAAGCGATTGATTACAACTTTTTGTTCATAACTTAATGATTGATTCGTTGATTGCGAATCAATTCTTGTATTCAATTCATCGAAATTCTCGGAATATTCAGACGAAAGACGACTCAATCGACTTCTTTCTGATTCGAGGTATTGACTAAACGGTAATTTCCACTGCATTTCAATTATTGTTTTGGTCTCAAATGGTATACAATTTTATAAAGCCCTTTTCATTTGTTTGCGTACAGATTTGGGTGCCATCTTGTATGTGATATTCATCCCTTCAAATAGTACATTACATATATCATCTGATATGAAAACATTAAATAAAATCATTTATCTAATTATATTGAATGTAATCGATTGTTATATTGATTTAAATCGAAAAGTTATGAATAATTATAAATAATTTAAAGATTATTTACTTTTGTAATCAATATAACAGTCGTTTACAATCAATAAAATTAAATAAATGATTTTATTTAATGATTTCATATCAGATGATATACGTAATATACTATTTGAAGGGATGAATATCACATACAAGATGGCACCCAAATCTGTACGTGAACAAATGACAAAGGCTTTAAAGCCCTTATACTGAGACTTTGCACTTTATTAGCTCCGCCTATTCGTATACGAAAGGCTAAAAAAGTGCAAAGTCTCAATATAAGGACTTTACTTATCACTCCAGTGATTCATTTATTCAAAAATAACGTCACTCTTATTGGCAGTGAATTATCTAACTTTTAATACACTTTTAGATTAGAGAATAAATTAAAAAAATTATATCAAATTTGATTAAAAATTGTTTACTCATTGATCTTAACTTAAGTCTATATTTAAAATATATTTGAAAAAAGAGGTTCTTTTTTAATCAAATAGTGATTTATCGGTCTTTTGTAAGGTTTGTCAGTAGAGAGCAGTCATTAGAGATCGGATTTTCTGCACTTAAAGTCTTATAATTTGTGAACAGTTTTTCATTGATTTCATTATTCAATTGAATTCACTTTATTTTAGTCTAATTTTGAGGAAATTATATAATTTTTTTGTCATTTACTCAAACGTTTGATAATTGTTTGGGTTTTCCTCAAAATTATTCTTTCAAAAAGTGTTTCCCTTAACTTAACTCTGAGTAAAAGTCAGACTTAAATCAGTAAAGCATTAGTAAACATGGATTTGGATATATTTAAAGCCGGTTCCGATAAATTACTCTTAACTTTGAGTGAAATAAATCCGAACTCAAAACTAATTGATATAAAGCGCGCCGTTTATCGTAAGAAGAATTCTTTATATCCGGAGAGACAATCACTTCGGTTAGAGGTCAGAGGAAAACCTTTGAGTGATGACGTCGTCCTCAAGACATTAGATCTGAAAAATGGCCGAAATCTATATCTTAAAGACTTGGGACCACAAATTGGATGGAAGACTGTCTTCTTATGGGAATATTTCGGACCACTCGTTGCATATATGATATCTTATTGTCGACCGGTTTGGCTCTACGGACACAAAGCAAACGCTCCGATGAGTTACGTGACTCATATCGCAGCCATTTGTTGGACAATCCATTACTTGAAACGACTTTTGGAGACTCTGTTTGTGCACCGGTTCTCTCACTCAAGTATGCCAATCGCCAACTTGTTTAAGAACTGTTCCTATTATTGGGGATTTGCTTTTTATATTGGATATTATGTAAACCATCCGCTCTATACCGAACCTCTTTTGGGTCGACTACAGGTCTACTCCTCTTTAGTGGCATTTATTTTGTTTGAATTCGGAAATCTATCGATTCATTTGGCGCTTCGAGATCTGCGTCCGTCCGGAACTACTGAACGCAAGATTCCAATGCCGACCAGTAATCCATTTACTCTTTTATTTAATTGGGTTTCGTGTCCTAATTATGCATATGAATGGTATTCGTGGGCGGCTTTTACTGTAATGACTCAATGCTTACCGGCCGGACTCTTCACAGCCGCCGGTTTCTATCAGATGGCAGTTTGGGCTCTGGCCAAACATCGCAATTACAAAAAGGAATTCCCAAATTACCCCCGAAACCGTAAAGCTATCGTTCCATTCCTTCTTTAATTTGTATTCAATTATATGAATTCATCGGTGAAATACTTTTAACTGATTTTTTTTATTAAATTTCATATTATTTTAAAGGTTTTCATTGATTTCTATTCGGTTTATAATTTCCGCTCAAATTTTGTAATTTGTTTTCAAATAAATATTTTAAACTTAAATTAATTATATTTTTGGGTAAATTTGATGTTTTAATGTTTTCAAAACCGATTTAAGAGGTTTTTCTCAATTCATAAAATGTTATTCAATTAGTTTTAAAAAAATAAATTTATTATTAAATTAAAGGCATTAATTTTTTTAAGGAAAATATTCAAATGAGATATAATTGGGCGCAACAATTGTTTACTCAATTAAGTTAATTAATTGAACCAACAATTAAAAACTTAGAATAAAGAAATAATTAAAGGAAGTGTTTTTAAAGAAATGGTTATTAGTTTTAACTAAAAATTACTTAAATTTAATAATTTGCGGACATTTCCTTCTTTTTTAAGTTTAATGAAATGCAAATAATTATTAGGTTTTGACAAAAACTTCAAAAGAAAAGTAAAGTCATTAAGAATAAGACCATAATTTATGATAAATATTCTCATTATAAATATTGAGTTCTCTTATTAGCAATTAAGGAAAAATTGATCTTGCTTATTATTAAGTTATTAATAAGTTATTAGAAATAAAGAACTTTATTTAAATTAATTGGTAAACACCAAAGAGACCAAAGTTTGGCTTAATTTTAATAAATGAAAACTAACCAAAACTGAAGTCAGAAAAAAACCATAATTTTATAAAAACCTTTTAAATGAAATAAAAATGAAAATATCTTTCGTACATAACTTTAAAGTTTGTGTAAAATCTTTAAATTTCTCCTTAAATTTTGTTGATTTAATTAAATATCTTTCAAACAATTTGTCTATAAATAGTTGCACTACAACTACAACTATTTTTTTTAAACAAAATAATTATATTTCGAGTCATTATATCAGTTTTGAACACTACTGTAGTCTTAAGTAAAGACAAGTCACAAAAAGTCTCTTTTACTCAATTTTTGAAGGAAACAAATCGTCTTTAATTGTAATTAAATGAGTCAATCGTTTCTTGTATGTAATTATCACATCTTTTATAGTTATTATCATTTAATTCATTAAAATTTTATTTGAGTTAATATTTAATTTGAAATCATTTGTTGTCTCCATTTTTAAAGATAAGTAATGAATTTAAAATTAATAAGAATATCATAAGAATTACATAAGAATATGATCTCATTTCTTAATAATTGATTCGATTTTAGATATTCACTACTTTTTGACTTAATTTTGAATCAAATTTACAGTTCATTTACAGTTCATTTACAGTTCATTTACTTGGTTTGGAAATTGGTTTTTCTATATTAACTGAAGTATGTTAACCGGTTTTGGGCTCTAATATTAAGTATTGAAACGATGTCTAACAAAAAGTAATGAATTTTAGAGAAATACTCATTAATAAAAAGAAAAATAATTTAATGATATCTTAGTTTTAATGAATGTCTTTCTTCGAGTAAAAAATTGAATAATTTATTTATTTATGGAATTCCTTTTGAATTCTCTCCGGAGTTGTTGTGAATGCTATGCAAAGCAATTGACAAATATTTGACTCTCAAAGAGAAGCGTTAAAAGGAATTCTGAATTCAATATCGAAGGAATTTTCGGTCATTTATTAAAAAACTAATACCTCTTCTAATAATCACTTCAATAAAACGATTATAACTTTGGTTATAAGGGACTGAATGGGACAGAATGGGGCTGACCAGGAGATCATCTAAAGTGGTTACAACTCATCCAAAAGTTGTCAAATGATTAAAACATTAAAAATTATTTATAATAATTAAATACAATTGAATTCAATATTTTTCAATCATTTGATAAAATGTAAATTTTTAAACATTTATATGAATGAATGTAATGTAGTAAATGATATTTGGATCTTGCTGCTTTAAATTCTATATGATTTTATAGGTGAAAAGTTTGCTAACTTGATCAAAGAGTGGATAACTTGGTTATCTTATTATAAAAGTTGTTGACAGCCATAAATATTTGAGATGACGACCAAACAATTTAGTCATTCATTTAATATTATTAAAACGATTTTGACTCCGAAAAGATGTGAAGGAGTGAAGTGTTCGTCCATCTTATATGAGACTCAGTTCTTCATTAGTTAAACGGTGTTTAACTTACATAAGAGTCGATCGCAGTCTTCAAATAAAAACGTTTCGATTATTAATTATTTCGATTATTATTATGTTTTCACCGCTTATTATATTATTTTATTTTAATTTTAATCGAATCGATGGCTACGAAACTATTAAAAATGAATCGATTGTCAAAGACTTTACGTTTCAAATACAACTCGACTCTCATAATGAGTACCGACTTTTTTGGACCGTTGATTACCAAACAGAAAGTCTTACGTTTGAAGTGAGGTCTGTCTTAAATAATGATAACGACTGGTTTGCCGTCGGTTTTTCAAATTATGGTCAACTCTTTGGGGCCGACCTCTGCATTCTGTGGTTCGATAAGAAAAGAAAACTACACTTTCAAGTAAGTAAAGTTTACGATTACTTAGTCTTGATTTTGTTAATCTTAAACTTTACTTGAAACTACCATGATACTTTTTTACAACATTTAAGGACATACATACAGATCAGAATAGTTTTGTTTTCGTTGATGAAGACTCAAATGATTGTAAATTATTGAGTTTCCGAAAGAGAGGGAAACTTATTCGTTACGCTTTTCATAGAGATTTCGATACCTGTGATCCTCAGGACTACATCATTGAAGTATTCATTTAATTCTTATTTTTAGTCAATATTTTATTATTGGAAAATCTATTAAATATTTTTGAAAATAACTTTAAAGGATGGGACCACTCATATTGTATATGTGACGGGAAAGGGGCCGCTCTCTCGAGTCGATGGATTAAGATTAACAGATTTCAAGTATGGCTTTCAAAGAGTCAGTTTACTTAAGAAGATTGAAGTCTTACCAAAGCTATCGGTCACTACAAAAATGATTGAACTTCTCAATGAAGATGTGGTCGTTCCGAGCGATGAAACCACATATTGGTGTCGAATCCATCGATTACCACAAGAGTTAACTAATAAACATCACGTCATTCAATATGAGGCCGTTATTCAAGAAGGAAATGAAGGACTGGTTAGTTCTTATTTATCTCTTGTATTTCAAATAATCAATTCATATGTTGAGGTCCATCACATGGAACTCTTTCATTGCGAAGTGCCGTCAGATCAAGAGTTACCCGATTGGAACTCTTTTTGTTTTGCATCAGAAAAACCTACTCTTCTAGAGAACTGCAAACGAGTAATCGCTGCCTGGGCAATGGGAGCCGGGGTTAGACCTTTATCCATTTCTAGTCTCAAATTAAATATGTTTTGTTAATTGACAGCCCCTTTCATATCCGAAAGAAGCGGGTCATCCCATTGGAGGTCACAACTATTCTCTTTATGTTATGCTTGAAATACATTACAATAATCCGGAACTAAGAAACGATTGGGTCGACAGCTCTGGTATACGAATCTATTACACGGATAAGTTGCGATCTCACGACGCGGGAATTCTTGAGATTGGTTTAGAATACAGCGACAAAAACTCAATCCCTCCAAAGCAGTCATTCTTTGATTTGTCGGGATTTTGTACATCTGAGTGTACTCGGGCTGCACTTCCATCGTATGGCATAACAATATTCGCTTCTCAACTGCACACACATTTGAGTGGAGTCAGAGTTTGGACACAACATATTAGAGGAGGCGTTGAATTGCCTGAAGTCAATAGAGATAACCACTACAGCCCTCACTTCCAAGAGATCCGTAAACTAAAGCGAAAAGTGAATGTATTTCCGGGGGATGTCCTCATTAATACTTGTCGTTATGCTACCACCGATAGAACTAATATGACACTGGGAGGATATGCCATCAGTGATGAAATGTGTGTCAATTATTTGCATTATTATCCCAAAACAAATTTGGAAGTCTGTAAGAGTTCAGTCGACAGTCAATACCTGAGCGCTTATTTTGATTATATGAATGTTCGCGAATCACAAATGACTTCTCATAATAGAAGTGTTGCACAAAATTTTAAATCAATTGAATGGAACCCAAACAGAGCAGAATTCCTGAACAGACTCTATAAGTGGTCCCCACTATCGATGCAATGCAATCAATCATCGGGTGAACGCTTTCCGGTAATCATATTAATTGAATTATTCATAAATTCTCCATTCGATCGACTAATCGGATTGGATTTCACTTACAGGGCTATTGGAATGGAATACCTGTCCCTCAAATCAATTTTCCGCTGAAGACCACTAAAAAGAACTGCACTAAAACATGATTTAACGAACCTTTTGTTGGAAAATAATTTACACTTTAGAGTAGACTTTAATTCTGAGTAACGCTCAGAATGAATGAGTATTCATAGCAATAGAAACCATATATAAAAGGATAAAATTTCATCGATATATGCGTTGAAAAATATTGACTCAAATTTATTTATTTTAACATTTATTAAAAATTTTAAAATAAATTTATTAGAATTTTAGTTCATTTTATGCAATCATTAAAACAATAATTATATAATTCGTTGAATAATTTATTATTAAATATTATATAATATTTTTAAGATTGTGTTGAATCTAAATAATAAATAAAGAGTCAAATAAATAATATTTTCATTTCATTTTTATTTTTTTATGATAAAAATTACCAAAAAATGTTGTTTTTTAAGTGAAAATTGCAAACAATGAGATGAAAAGCATCTGAAAGTGAATTCATTGTATCGATTGTAGAATCCATTGGAAGAGTGAGCAGTCATTTTTGGATTAAGCATTGATGTCCATGCACAGTTCTTGGATTTAAGTTAGACAAGAATTGCGTTTGGACAATCACAGCTTATAACCGGATAAAATACAATTACTTATATAAGTATTTTACAAAATAAATATTAACCTTTGATTGAGTTTTATATAATGTTATAAAAAAGACAAAAATATATTAAAACACAAATGCATTCAAAAACATTGCAGTGAAGTGTCCTTTAAGTGTATTTAAAGTGCATTCAATTTATTTAATATTCAAAAATAGGATTAAAGCAGATTTAGATCATATCTCAGACAACCTATCATTTTAATGACTATTCCTCTTGAAAATCAACTTGCTTATATTTTAATTTCTTGTGATATTTAAAATAGAGGACTACAAGAAATAACTGGTTCCATTTATACTTCTTAAAATAATGACGATAAATAGTTTCAAAGTTGATAGATAAAAACTAGTTGAGTTTGGAAAATTCCTGGATTGGTTATCCTTCAAATCTAAGATTCAGATAATTTAAAAATTAATATAAATCAAAATTTCAGAAAATTGTTTTTATTTTAGGAACTCATAGATAATTTGTAACTCTCTTTATATAATAGTATCAAGCAAAAATATTTCAGACCCTTAATTTTTTTGCAATACTTATATGCAGTGAAGTCTGTAAATTGAATTTTTTATTTTAAATGATTTTTGAATGAAATTAATCTTTAAAATGAAATAATATTTCGATGCATTAAATTAATATTAAGAGAAAAACAAATAATTTGTTGGACAACAAAAAAAGTATTAAAATATTGTGAAGCCATCCATTTGTTCATTATTTCAATATTGTTATCACTATTTTCAGTGATGAGGAATTGACTTCAAAGCAGTCGTGAAAGTGATTATTTCAATGAACGAAGAAGTGGTGGAAAAACTATTTTTTGTGCACCGAATCAATAGATGTAAAATATGAATGCCTTTAATATATTCTATTTTCACTGATAAAAGTTATCCCGAATAACAATGGATGCATTGGATGGAAAAATGCAGTTTAATATCTGTGCTATAAAAGGCATAGCACTCGTCGTACTCACTTCTGACACATCCAACACTTCTGGCTCTGCACTCGACTATCAATAAATATGATGATAAGCAAGAAGTAGAGCTCAACACATCTCATCACTCTTTGACTCATAACTTATTTCTGCTCTCAATTTATTGAAACTTCAATTTTCTCTTCATTTTATTATAAAATATCTTTTAATTTTCAACAAATCAGTGATCAATAGTTCTCATTGTTTACATTATTTTCTATTTTAATTTGTATTCAAATAAATAAAATATATTCAGAATTTAAAATATTATATTTGAGACATTAGAATGTCATCCATTTAAATGTTCAAATCATTCACTTCGACCCATAGAAGTGTAAATAAAGTTAAAATGATTGCAAAGAATTGTTTTTGGGTTCAAATTAAAATTGATGCCATAAACTCAATGAAAGAAAAACTTTATTAATTAAATGATTTTTTAGTTTTGAAATTTATTCGATGTCTTCGATATTCATTCAATAGGTTTAACAAACTTTAAGAAGAACTCTAAGACAGACAGACTGAGAGACAGTCCTATTTTTGAAGACAAAAAACATCACTCGATAGTAACAGATGTTTCAATTTCTCTGTTTAGTTGTATAAACGCAATGCAATAGCAAAATCTGTCACATTCTCTCTCTCTCTCTCTCTCTCTCTCTCTCTCTCTCTCTCTCTCTCTCTCTCTCTCTCTCTCTCCAAGTATAATTGATTTAATAATTAAGTATTAAACTTTTGTGATAAATAATTTGTACAAGATATGTTGATAATTTGTACCCGAGCACTGATGTCCACACACAGTTCTCGGTATCTAAATCACAAGAATTGCGTTTGGACAATCACAGCTTGGAACTTTAGCTAAATTTATTAGAAAATGTTAACTTTTATATAATTTTCAGATATATTTATAAATTAATGTAAATATAATGAAATTATTTTTTGATAAATAGTCAGTAATTTCTTAGTTTTTGTGATAATATATAGTCTATAAGTTATAGAATAGAAAATAAAGATTATTATATCAAAAATACTTAAATAAATGAAAAGCTTAGAATTTAATGACTGTGCGGTCGCTTTTATGAAGCTCTGAATCACAAATCAGTAGATATTGTATGAATTCGGTGTCAAAATGTGATGGTTTTTGCTATAAGACAGACAATAAGTGACTGTTATATAAGAGATTTGACTCTTCGTTGCGATAGTAGTGAAAGAGTGAGTCTATTATCTGTTTTATGTATTAATATTAAGAGAATAAGCAATATATGGACTATTCATTGATCAGAGCAATGAACACGTCATTAATCAAAGCTATACGTCTCGGCCACTATTCTGTCGGTGTTAGTGTCTTGCATTCCAAGATAACACTATTCTAACTGAATATGAACTCAAATTCATTGCATAATAAAATTATAGTATATATAGATATGCAAATTATTTGTGATATACCAGAGCTCAGAATATAAACTTTCAATGAATAAGAATTTTTTGACGAAAGAAGTGAAGCATAGAATTTAAGATCAAATAAGTTATATATTACTCATAACGTCTGACGCCATATGAAAAAAGACTGCTATTGATGAGTACTATATGAGTACCTGACCTCTCAAACACTGTTAAATAAACTCCAATTTTCTTCCGACTCATAACCAAACTATGATTTATTTGTGAAAATCATTTGCAAATTTATAGTCAATATATAATACTTTCATATTTTGTTAGTTCACTTTTACCTAACTCTTACCTCAAACACCACATTCCTATTATAGAAAATTTATATTAGAATATATTGAATATTCTTTTATATCAGAGTTTAAATACTATGAAATTGCAAACAATTCTTTAATTTATGCAAAGAATTGATTTTCTATTAAATGTGTAAAATTCACTCAATTTCTCTAAATATTATTCAATGAATTTTTAGGGAGAGTTTGGAATTCACTTTGAGTTCAATAAAAATTGTTTTTTGGTGTCCGGAGAGACAAAGTATTTGCCGACAGTTATAATGTCTTCAAACTATAAGAGACATAAATCTTTATTTGCAATGTTTTTCTGCAAAACAAGAATTCATTATGCGATCAACCATTCATTCAATTATATATAGAATATTTATATATATCTAAATATATATATAATTGAATGAATGGTTGATATATATATATTGATAACATATCAGTTTCTGGTCAAAAGTTAAAAAAATATCAAGAATTGTTTTGTTTTATGAAATTTGTTTTTCTTAATTTCAGTGAAATATCATCATGATCACTTTAAAATATTTGAAATTTTTTTGCAAAAACGATATTTTAAACAAAAGTTTTATGAATATGTTATCAATAAATTTATAGAAAATGTTTGGCTCTAATCTGTAATTCTATGGAAATTAGAATATTTACTAATTTATTCATTTAAGGCTCTCTTATTAAAGGAATTATTAATACAAGTCTGAGTTAACGACAAAATATTTATTTAATAAATAAGTTTTAGTTTTTAGATCTATAGTTCGTTGTTTAACTAATTTGAATGACTTGAAAAGCGATGACTAATTAAATTGAATTAACTGCTCTTTTAATGCCAGTCATACTGACCTTATTTATCACTGCTTTTCGAGTTGTGTCACATCATTGCTGGCAATGACAGCATCGACTAATTGATTGAAAAGGGCATCAGCACTAACGATACCGATTAAGACATAACAAATAAGAACTACAGTTAATAATTAATGTTTAATGTAAGGCAAACAACAATTTGGTTACTTCTCAAAGGTATTTGACATACAATTTATCACAAAATATAAGAGACAACCTTTAAAACTTATTTTATCAACAGAATCTCTCTCTCTCTCTCTCTCTCTCTCTCTCTCTCTCTCTCTCTCTCTCTCTCTCTCTCTCTCCTCATTTAAAACTTTAAAGAAGTTATGGTTTAGAAAATATTTAAAAGAATAGATAGAGTGCGCGGAAAGGAAACAGAAGTAAAAAGTAGTGAATGTGAATAACGTGAGCTAACAATAGGCTAACATTTTATGAAATAATATGAGTCGTAAATATATATAAGTTGTGGACATCTGATGAAACAAAGCCATAGAAATGTATCACATATTATAGAAAGTGATCGCACATATCATTAGAAATACAGAGCGAGTGTTGTGTTTGCGATGATATTTATAAACCTTATAAACTCGAAACCAGATATTCGCGGATCACTGCAACCGAAAAGGCATTACTTGGAAACCAAATTTATGTACTCTGACAGCACTTACACTCAACTCAACTGACGAATATTATTAACGGATTAGTCGATAGCTATAATTACATTCAACAGATATACAAACAGAGAAAAACAATTAACTCTACTTTATTGAAATAGCAAAATAAGATGACATCCCCCGCACAGCACAACTTCACTTTTCTCTTATATATGTTAGAAATTCAAATGAATTTATTTAAATAAATGAATTAATTACAACACTTTTCTCAATTAATGTACGAATTTTTTTCTTTAATTTTCTAATTTAGACCAAAGAATATAAAATCAATAAAAATGTTTAAATATTTAGAAAAATTGAAAACCATTTTTCGATAAAGTGATGGTAAAATTGAAAGCATTTAAATGTGTTTACTTAAATGTTTAAGATATGGTATTTCTTCATATCTTTGAATCACTTTTTCATGAATTTTGGTAAAAATTGTGGATTAGTCTTATAATAACATCTCATAAGAGTTTTGTATTGAAATCACAATCAATTTGTCATTATTTCAATGGTTTAGTCATTAAAAAAGAGATGTTTTTAATTTAAAATTCGTTATTAAAATCAGACGAAAAAATAATTTAAAACAAGAGTTTGATAAGAAAAGGCAGACAAAAGAGTCAATTATCACTGTTTTATAATGAAGACGACGTTCACAGAATTGTAGACAAATGGAAGCTCAGAATCATTAGTTGGAGAGACCGACAAATAGTTTTGACTTTCGGCTGAGCGTTCGTTTCCCTTCTAAACGAGAAATTCTTCCAAAAAGTCGATAACGAGTGCACAGATTTATAGACAAGAAAAGTGCAAAAGAATTGAACGATAAACAGAACTGAACTCAGAATGAAAATCTTGTTAGCAATCGGTGCCAAATGACACAAAAGACGCGAAAAATTGAATGCAATTTATTGTTAAAATGAGAAGATATCATATAAATCGTGGAATTATTTTTTATACATTCATCCAAAGGATTCACTAAATTTTAATACACCGACACTCTATTAATGTCACGAACCAAACCATACAATTGACTAATAATTTTTGACATCTTTTGGCCTAAAAATATATTTTCAAATCAATCGTTTTGAACAAAACAAGAAAAAGTAATGCCATTAAAAACAGAAAAAGTTATTTTAAAAATCGTTATTTACTGAGTAATCTCTAATAATGAGTTTCCTATGCCTTTAAGTTTTATTAAAAATTATGTAAAGTTTGAGTATTATTTACATTAAATCTCATCACAAATGAAGTGTTCTTTTTATTTATAAGAGTAGTATAAGAGTAGTATAAAAGTGGTGTCTAATGGTATGAGTCCATCGTATGGGCAGTACTTCACAACTTATTAATTTTAGGTAACTCTCAAAAGTATTGTGTTTTCTGAAATTGTGTTATAAATACAATCGTTTGGTATCTTCACAACGAGTCGAGTGTAAAACGATTCCCCAAATGAGATCTAAAGTCAAGTCAGAGCTAACACTATTGTAGGTATGAGTGAAAGCCAAGTGAAGGGAATGCATTCATTCGAAGTAAAGCATAAGTGAAGACGAGTAGCACTAAAATTATGATTGTGTTTGTGCTCTGCTGTCAAATGCCTCTTCGTTTTACGGGAGAGCAGCGCAAATGTCATCAACTCAGGCATCGGAATAGTGTTGAACAAAGAAAACGACTTAAAGAACGAGATATGGAACAGAACTTCGATAACAAGTTCTGACAAAAAACTAACAATAAGTAGTGCTGAGCGACGAGTCCTCGTAATTGTTGGCAACCGTTCCGCCAAAAACCACAATACCAGTGGTCATAACGAGTAAAATTGCTGAACACTATGACAATTGGACTGCACCTGACATTTATTGTTATTAATACATGAAATTATAGCTCACAATATAAGAGTCGGCTCTTCAACACAGGACTCAATATTTGTCGTAATTAATAAATTCAGAAAAATTATCCGAACAATAATAATATTGGAATCAAATGAAAATTTAATGGAAAGTGAAAAGCAATTCAATGACGAATACAAAGTCCGACACTTGAGTACAAGTATTTCTCAAAATACATGCTTTTGTTATTAGTTTAATGAAAAATATACAAACATTTAGTTAATGAGATTTTATTAGAAAGTAATGCATTTCCAGAATTAGGTTCACTAAAAACAGTTGTGAAGAAGAGAGCGCTGGGATTCCAGTCTTAAGGGAGTCATTCATTTTAATTAACGTTAAATACAAGTATTAAAAATAAATAAATTATATGAAAATCAATTACTTCTCACACATTGTCTCTTATTATATATTTTTATTTAATTATTACTTTCTATTACTTTCGTCAGCCATTAATTGAGACAAATATACTCTAATTATAACTGAATTTTAAAATAAAAAATAGTTTAAAATAATCAATAAATTAAATAATTGTAGTCTTACTTAAGTTAGACACTATTTTTTGTTTAAAGAGTAAAACAAAAAACGAGAGCTTCAAATAAATTAGAAGAGAATCTGGAGATGAGTTCTTATATTAATCAGAGGTTTCAACAAAAACATTGATTTGAGAACTCTTTTGAATTAGAAATTGGTTTGATCTGATCTGAAGCTAAAGTTTCTTAATTTAATGGTTGAATGTGTTTTCGTTTTGAATTGTAGTTTTAAAATTAGTTTAATTCAAAATCAAATCCAAAACGAGAATAACACACAGAATAACTGTCAGAGCAGTGACTCTAAGCAACAGATAAAATGCAAAAATGCCAATGAAGTAAATATCGCGACTTTTACTGCATATTCAGAGCCTAGCAATCGATGGTATTATTTAATTAGATGTCCAAAAAGAACGGCAAAGAACTGCACAAATGGTATAAGAAATGCAAGTTTTCTAGAAATACATCTAAAGATGAATAGCAATACATCATATGAAAAGGCAATAATGAGAAACGTCAGAATCGACACCACAGCAGACCATACCTTCATATAACCTCTAATATATTTGACAAAACTAATGCCTGACTCAGATCATTATCATCTCTGTATGTGTGCGCCCAAAGCAATGTCCATCTGTTATAGCCATTCATTATACGGTCAGTACATGCCTTTACATAAGATTTTGAACTCACAATGAATTACTTGTCGACCAATACTTCAAAGCCATTTTCAAAGGGTTTTCATATATTTTAATCGCTTTTCATAAAATTTATCATTTTTTGCTCTTTTATTGAAAATCATATCAAATGTGTTTTAATGTTGAAATCAAGAAATTAATTGTAAAAACTTCTCACTTTTAATACCAAATATACAAAACACTAAATCAAATTCGATCGAAATTTTTTCTTAATTTAATAATTTATTTGTAATTATTTTAATTCGTTAATAATTTGAAATTAATTCTAAATATTTGGCCCAAAAATACTAACGAAAAATGATATGATGTCATTGACTAAATGACTAAGATGATTCTGTCACCAAATATTGAAAACATTATATTTATCATTAGAATTGAATAGTAGTAGTATTTGTTAGTCATTCCCTTATGAGACCAATATATTGACATTACATTAGATTGCATTACAGCGCATAAAATTAGATCTAAAGGAATTCCTATTTAGGCGTTCTCTCAATGTTTGGGTAGACATAAGTCAGCACATATTGGGAGTAATGGCACTGCATTTATCGAAAACTCATATGTTTTCATAAACTCCGAAAAAGTTCTTCAAAAAGTTTGAATATTTGCTGAATAGTTTTGAAGAATTAATATATTAAAAAAAATTATAATTTTATCGTCGAATAATAAAATTTCAAATTTTATTTTTAGTCCTAAACTTAATGTTATTTTATTAAATAAAAAACAATTAATTATAAATTTATACGAAAAGTTCGATATAATCGAAAAACAGTGCTCTAGTTATAACTTATAAGTAAATGAATCATTATATATTTGGTAATTATTATTAATAATTTATTAATACTTAATTCCAAATATTTTTATTTAATAATATATTACTAAAATACTTATTATTAATTATTAGTAATAATTTATTAGTGATTTATAAATAAATTTATGAAAAAATACTAATTATTAACTTATTATTTTAAACAATTAATGTTATAATGACTGATATTTTAACGGCAAATCATTAGTCTTTCGCTTTCTTTGTGATTCATATCGTTTTTATGTCGTAAAAGAGTTTTTCGTATGATTTCATTTCATTCATTTTTAGTGAAATAATTTGAAACCAAAACCTCTTTTTGTATTATAAACAGGGTTGGTCAAATAAAATGATCCTAAGGGATGTTTTGGTCAAATAACGACCCCCTAGAACCTGAAAGCCTCGACAGATCTAGCGCTTGTCCATAGACGTTAATGTTAATGTTTCAAATGCTAAGGGTATTATGCCAATTTTGCTCTGCCTTAGGGGTTTTCCGAAAGGCCTCCCCCTTTGGCCATCACTGATTATAAGCGAATAATAAACGATTAAATAGTTTTCACTTTCAAAAGATAAGATTATGTGCTCTAAGATTGACTAAAACCTATTCTTCTATTTTAATGAAAATTTTCTTTAAATATAAAGTAATAAAATTGCTTTAATCGATAAAATCGGATCAGAAAAGAGATGATAAAAGAATTCATATAATTCTTGTTCAAAGAAATAATGTTTTATTTGTTTTCCAAATATATTGTAAGCAAAACAAAAATTGATGACCGGATCGATAAAAAACAGTTTGATATCCAATACTATTCAATTAGAATGTGTTCTCTCGAACAACGATTGCAAACATACCATAAGTATTAAACATTATTATTGATATTCTGTTTAACAAAATTATTTTAACGAAACCTTTGAAACAAATTTTATTAAATAATATTAGTTCTCAGATAAGCTAATATGTGCTACCAAGATCATTTATTTTTTCAATTCTAATGAACTTAATGGATGAATTTTAATTTGAAAATATAATGATTGAACTCATTTGGACTAATTTTGTGGTTTTATGGCCCAATAAATTGAGTAAAAGCAGTAATTATAGGAAAAGTTGAGTCGTAATCCTTTTAATTGAACGGCAATACATTAAACATATTTTTGGTTCGATTTCCAACTGTTTTTGTCACTAAATATTAATATTTTCTGATTTTGATTGTAATCAGACTCTCAAAAGAAAATCAATTCGATATGATTTCATAAATTAAGATGAATTGATCCCTCGCTTTACTAACTCTTATCTAACAATATATTCAGAAATTTATCTCTATTGTGTAAACAAAATCTGATCTAGATTAGTCTCCAAATACCTAAATTTGATTATAATTTAACCAATCAGCAAAAATATCCAGGTTCTAAATCCAGACTAATGATTAACTTTGGCTTTCATTTTTGTATTAGAAATATACTCTTCTCTAATACTTAAATCACTTTTACTTAGATTTGAGTTAAGAAGAGATGAACTGACAATTTATTTGATAAGAAACTAAAAGTAATGAATTTCCAATTATTTATTTGAAGAAAAGACATATCTTTCAAACGATTTGAAGTCGAAATAATTTTTTATTTCTAATTACATGCAATAAAAGTCTCATATCTTTGGTTCTAATCTGTGATTTGATGTGAGAGTTGTGTCACTTTTATTATCTAAAATCACATCTGAGTTGACTAAACGTTGACTAAAGTATTCATTTGCGGCCAACAAATAGAAATCTGTTCTGCAAACACTTTTCATTCAAAAAGGATTTAATGAACAAATAATTTAAGCGATTAAATCGACCGAATATTTAAATAAATGTCTTGTTTTCAATTCAATAATATTATTGAGTTTTTATTGAATTCTTTGATTTGAAAGAAGAATCAAAACACTAGAAAAAAATATATAGAAATAGTTTTTCAGTAAAGTTATCGTTAAACACCTGATTGATGACAATTGGACTCAACAGTAAACGTCTGTTTTTGCGGATAATTTATTATTAAATCATTTAGAAGAGTATAGTTCTATAGGAAAGTTGAATACAGAGTATTGTGAAAATCGTGTGAAACACTATTACCGAAGGTTTAAATCAAATATTAATAAAATATTTGCTTTTATTAAAAATGATTTTATGAAAGAATGTGTCAAATATACAGTGAAAGACAGTTATTTGAAAAGCAATGATAGACTGAACGCACGATTGAGGCAATCGACAGATTAATCATATTCTGGATGTCTGTGCTCTCAGAGTAATGTACGGAATATAAACAGAATTTTATGTGTTTTTACTCTCCATTTATCGATCAGATGAACACTTTCTTTAGCCGTTCTATTCCTCGGAGCCCTCAAAGGCTCTAAAATGTGAAAGAGAGGCCTCTAAACTCAATACTCGGAACTCAATAAATATTTAATATTAAAAGTTATTTTTGGACACAAGAAGAGTAAAGAACTCTTTCAAGTCATGACATTGGATTAGCTAATACTGAGTCCTACCATTTATTACTTCTGGTTATTATTAGCGGATAATATACTAATTGAAGACCAAATTTATTAAATTAAAACTAAAATTATATTTTTTGATGCTTTCGTTTCTCTGAAAGTGATTAGAATCGACAGAAAGAGTAAAAATAAGATTATTTGTGAGTAAAATACATCTGCAAAACATTTTCGCATTGAAAACAATATAATATTAAATCTCAAATTCTATTACTAAACATTATTTTATTTATGCATTTATTTATTGACTTTACTTTAAACATATAAAATGATTTCAGGAAATCTCTCTTTTAATGTAAAGAAAATTTTTGAGTCAATGAATTCCTGTTCCCAAACAATAGAGTTTTTTTTTTCTTAAAAGGAATAGTATCTCAAAATAGGATTTATGTGAAGAAAATCAATAAATTTTCTAAAAAGCAATAGAAAGTCAATAGTGAACTAGAGATGACTTTTGGTTTAGTTCTCGAATTTTTTGGTTAAACCCTATTTCACCAGAAATATAATCATTCGATTTGAACACAAAATTATGTCTTTTGCCCTCAAATTTCAATTTCTAATCAAATTTGTAATTAAATCAAAATCAAAGTTTAAATTCAAAATTTTGTTCCAAATGTTGAAAACAAGTTCTAAATATTTGTTTGTTTTGAGGCATTAAAACTAAAATCCATGAAAATTAAATAAAAAAAGTCATGAATTTTAAGCCAATTTGTAAAATTTGAGTCCATAATACCCTAGACCATTTTTGGGTTATTTAAAGATTTACTTAAGGCTTTTTCAGTAAAGAATACATTTTAGAATCAATGAAAAAGAGATTTCTATTTCTACTCTCTTATGGTTTGGCACTAATATAAAAACTGAACCGAAAAATAAAAGAACAATAGAGACAATCAATGAACTCTCTTTTAGTGCAAAACATAACTAATAAAATGTTTTTTAATTGATTTAACTCTTCTCAGGTATAAACTCAAACACTACTAATGTTTTCAATTCTTATATTTAATTCAATTTAATGCAATTTTATTCGTTCAACGATTTATTCAATCACTTTATGACAGAATGAGTGCTAAACTAGAAAGGGATGGAGAGGGAGGAAAGGGAGGAAAGAGAGAGATTTACAGTTGTGTTAATATAATTTAAATGAAAAATAAGAGAAATTTTTCACATCTGTGTAGACATTCATTTAATTTTAAATTAAAACTAATTTTTTCTCAAATGAATACTAAATTTTATTTTATTTTTTTCATTTTAGGCTAAATTTAAAGAAAAACTTTAACTGAAATTTTAGACAAAATTTTAGTTTAATTATAAGTAATACAAATAGAGTTTTCATTTGAGACGATTGTTTTACAACAGATTTAGAAAATATTCAGAGATTTTTAGTTTTCAATCGGAAAAGTTTAAGCATAAGAAACAATAATTGATGAGTGAATCGATTAAATCCAGTGAATGACATTCGATGCAATAATTTATGGCATCGATTCGTTCATCTCTGGTCTGAGCACTAAATCTATAATTAAGTGCTGTTCGAGTGCTTAACATTTTAGTCAAACATTTCATTACTATTTTTTTAGTCAAATGGTTTCAATACTAATATCATTAGGACTTGGATTACATCAAACGGAAGACAAACTCAAACATTTAAATCAATTGAATGAGGATTTAATTGACAAAAATGCAAAACATTTAAATAACAAAATAATTCAAAACACTTTTGATTCAGAAATTCATTTGAATTATACCAACAATTCATACAATTTTGAACAAAACATACAAACATTACTCAAAATTAATATTTGATTAAATTAAAGGCAAATATAAATACTTTAAATGAAAACCAATTGAATGAAAATGATTTTAATTAAAGAAGACTTACCTCTAAATGTGTTATAAGAAACGTATGTCAGAAGAATCGCTAATTTAGTAAATGATTTGAAACTCTTTGAAAATGTGTTTATTTCTCGATATTTGTCTAAATGTCTGATAATTCAATAGATTTGAGCTCATATTCTAATCGTTGGAATCGTTTATATAATTAGAACATTGGTTTGGATACCAGAGATGTCTGAACCGATCGATTTCTTCTCAATAAGAGTTGAATTATTTTTGTGTCAATAGTAGTGAACAAGAATTTAGTCTCAAAAATAAGAAGCGTTTGTGCAGTCATTCACTTCTATCAGAATTGTCTGTACATCAGATGTGGTCGCAAACCATATCAAACACTGGCTCTCAAACAGAATCCGATTGTCGTTCACTACAAACACATCCAAAGACTATACTCTCATCCATAGAGTCTGCGCTCTTTTAATACAATTCGTTATTCAATTCAATTGCAAACAATTTTAATCTCAGGTTTATCTCTTTTACGCCATCTGTTATTTAAATATCAAATGTGTTTGAAAATAACTTAAATGAAAAATAGTTTCGGACCTTTTTATTAGTATCATATGATTCAATATTCCATATATTCATAATATAACAAATGGTTAAAACTATAAACTAAACATTTAAATGTTTAAATGATTAAATAAGTGGTCAATACTTCAAACGTAATCTTGAAATGGTTTTGAGTGAACCCTAAAACATAATTTGCAGTAAAGAATTGATTCCTTCCTTTGATTAGTCGTAACGTATTTTTTGTGAGTTTTTGTAATTAAGTTTCAAACAAAAAGCATTTCAGTTGTGTTTACGAGAAGTGAAAAAACTCTTTAAAAACTAATTAATAATGAAATTAAAATCAATTAAAACTAATTGAAAGCAAATGTTATAATGAATGGATTGAGTCAAGTATTGGATCAATTCGTGACAACTAATTATTCAAGTTTTTTAGTGTCAAATCAGTTGTCGAGTGAGACAATAGTATCGTCTGAACGACAGCTGGCATTCGAGACAATCGACTCATACTCTAACAAAGCATTAGAAGAAACCACAGACACAACACATCCGATACAACCTATTGTTTATACCACTTCTCAAAACTTTGATAACGGAATCTATAGTGGACTGACCAACGATTCAGACAATTGTCTTAACGCATATTTTTGTGACTCTCAGTTAACTCACGATTGGAATCAATTTAATGAATCACTTATTTGTGAAAATAATTTGAATTCTGAACCACTCGTTGTTACCAATGATTTAAACCAAACTTTTAATAATTTTGAGACACATTTCGAGACAAACAATGAATTAAAGAATAATTTAAATGAAATTTCTTTAAAACAAATCTCAAAGAAAACAAATAATAAGACAAATAACAAAAGATTATCGCGAAAAGAATCGCAACTCAGTGTCAGACCCCCCAAACCTGTCAGTGCTTACGCTCTCTTCTTCAGAGACGCCCAATCGCTCATCAAATCATCTAATCCTTCGGCATCTTTTGGTGAGATATCAAAAGTGGTGGCATCCAATTGGGAGGCTTTGGATAAAAAAGATAAAAACGTTTATAAAGAGAGAGCCGACTATCAAAAGAAAAATTATTTAAAGACTTTGGCCTCGAGTCGGGCCAAACAAATTGCAGGACTTATGGCCAACACTACCGCTAAACTCGGACTCAATTCAATCGCTTCAAATGAAACAAATAATCAAAACCGAAACCAAACCATGAATTCGGATCAAACGTCAAACGAGACTTCGAGTGGAGGTGTGAGCGGTATAAACATGAATCACAGCGACAATAATTCAGATCAATTGCATCAAAATATTATCTCCACATCAGAAGAGACTTCTGCCGGAGTTCCTAAACAGCACTGCATTCGGAACGGCTGTGAAAACGATGCCATCGATTCAAGTGAATGGGATTCTGAATACTGTTCTTCGGAGTGTTGTGTTAAACATTGTGCGGATGTATTTCAGGCATGGGTTCAGAAACAACAATTCTCTCAAAACTGATATTTAAATTATTTTCACAAATTCTCATACAATAAATCTTTAATTATTATATTATTATAACAAATATTTTCTTTGATATTATTGTTCTTCAATAGAACTTAAATCTCAGATAAACCTTAACTTAAATCAAGTATTTGACACAAATTCTAATTTAATTAAACCAAATATTAGATGATTTGATTCAAAATGAAGAGCTTTAAAATAGTTGTTAACTTAAAAAAGTAACTAATTTTGTTTAAAAATTAGTGAAATTTTCGTTATTTGAAATGTCATTAATTTTAATAATTTGCACAATTTTTGCCTCAACTCACGAATTATAATCATTTGTTTTACACTTATTTTTAATTTAAACAAATATTAAGTTTTGATTAATTGGCGTTTTCTGTGAATTACTTTTTTTTTATTGAATACTAGTTTAGTATTAATTTTCATTTTATTTTATTTTATTTCATTACTCATTACTTACCACTAAATATGATATTTTCAAAACTATTTTTACGGTTTTCAAACAATTTTGAAGGCATTAATGAAAATAAGATCTATTGATTTATAGCGTATATATAAATATAAGGCTAAGTCTGAATATAAGTCTGAATAGTATTTTTTATTCAATAGATTAGACTTATATTTATGTTTTATTGCATCGAAATGTCACGTCTTGTATGCTATGACAGGAGGAGTAACCGGTTTTCAAATATTTTGGAGAATATATTTTTCATTTGTAAAGTGTTTTTTATTATAACTTATTAATGGATGACTTTCATAAAATTGAGTTAATATTAATACACATTAATATGTGTTTTGTATTTTAAGCTAAATGTGAGCATTTGTTTTGTAAAATCACTTGAGACTGGTTTTCATGGTTACACTCCATTCCATATAATGTGTTAATTATTATTTCGTTTCACATTTATTCTCATTCTTTCATTTCATTCGTATAATTGGTTTTCAATATTGTTTTTGCACTAATTATTCAAGTTTTAAGAATTGAGAATAAATGGTTCCATTTATGGCACTAATTCTTAAATATATGAAAACTGTATTCTCAATGAATGGATAAAAGACTGTTATTTTGAGATCTTATTACTCATATCTATGTTTACCATTTGAATAATTATTAAATATTTGTTAAATTGATAACGAAATCCAATGACTTTCGCAATAAAATAGAATTTTGTTTCAAAATTCATTGAATTATATGTTTTGCGATTCAATTTCAAGACTCGAGTGTTTCGAACAGATATTAGTTTTGTGAATGTCTTCACTTAAATATTAATTTGTTTATCGATTATATTCTTAATTAAAGACTAATTTGAGAAGACGTGAAAAAATGCCGATTTATTACAAAAAAGTCGATCAGAAGACTTATCCGAATGATATTAATTTTATGGAAAGGGGTAACAGATTTTCATTTGGAATTAAACGAAAGCTGTCTTACAATCGAAACAGAAGTGAAGGCTTAGAATTGGATAACATTTGCTCCAAAACCAGTTCTTCAGTGGATTCACCGCTAATCAAAGAGGAAAATAGTGGTCAAAATGGATATGAAACTAATCAAGACTTGAGTGGAGAATTTGAAGAGAGGATTATCACAAAATATGGTCCCATAACTGTTCACAAACAAGAAATGAACCCCAAAGCGGGTAAACCTGTAATAATGACGTATCACGACATCGGATTAAACCATTCCTCTAATTTCGAGTCATATTTCAGTATTTCTGAAAATAAGCTTTTGTTGGAAAGTTTTGTGGTTTATCACATCACAGCTCCCGGACAGGAGTGCGGCGCTGAAGATCTTCCAAATAATTATACGTTTCCAACAATGGATGAATTGGCGGAACAGATATTAGATGTTTGCAAACATTACAACATTAATGAATTCGTTGGCTTTGGATATGGAGCCGGAGCTAACATACTTGCAAGATTTGCACTCACCTATTCTGAAATGGTTGAGGGACTTTTCCTTATTAACCCGTCCGCCACTACCAGTACTTGGAGTGAATGGTTCTTTCAAAAACTCAATTTAAGACAAATGACAAATCAAACGACAACTGACAGCTCTTTACCGCAAAGCATTCAAAACTACTTCATTTGGCATTTGTTTGGAGACATTCATTTTCCCGATAGGATTACAGACGAGGAGGCCGTCGATATGTATCGCAAATATTATGGCGGAAATTATATAAACCGACACAATTTGGCACTTTTTATCCAATCTTATATCAGTCGCTCAGCGCTGGGAATCTCTCGCGAAGACACCGTAAATAACTTCAAGTGTAATGTTCTCGTTCTTTGCGGTCAGTACTCACCCCATATCGAAGAATCGATTAGAATGAATGAGAGACTCAATCCATCCAATTCTTCGTGGATTAAATTATCGGACGCGGGAATGGTTTTAGAAGAACAGCCACACAAAGTGGCGGAAGCCTTTCGTCTCTTTCTTCAGGGATTGGGTTATACTCTCAAAGCATTTGACAGAAAAAGAGCTCTAATGACTGGAATGTCAATGCCGTGTCTGATGGGGTCTCGACTCAGTCTTTATTCTGCGCCCAACTCTGGCAGACGATCCACTTTTGCTATTATTCATGAGGTCTAAAGTATTGAAGTCTTATAAATAGATTTCTGTCTTTTTTGAATCTGATTTAAACTTAGTTTTATATACAACTTATTAATGCATTTTTATATTCAATTTTAGCGATTAATCATTAATGCATTTATTTTACTTTTAAATAACTCTCAATAAGTAATGAATAAT
This sequence comes from Galumna obvia, assembly GCA_034695785.1. NCBI lineage: Eukaryota > Metazoa > Arthropoda > Arachnida > Sarcoptiformes > Galumnidae > Galumna > Galumna obvia. The sequence continues at coordinate 25,592 of JAQFZM010000653.1, forward strand.
TTGTGATAATAATTATTACTAATAGAAGCCACAGATAATCAAAAGTTAGTAAAACAATCAAATATTAATTAAATATAAAACATTATTTAAATGTATTTTAATTCAGATTTTTTCGAATAAAAACATTTTGTGTTATAATTTGAATAATTATTAATTAATTGGGAATTAATTGGGAATAACAGTTCCGTCATAGTTAAGCATTTTGCCCAAAACAGAGTCATTAATATTTTTAATTGTGTTTATCATATTTGAAACACTGGTAATTGTGTCGATCAAAGCTTTGGGTCCCCCCATATCTGTCTGAACCCAACCCGGATGTAAAGAAATCACATTAATTGCTGAAGGCTTTAGATCTACGGCCAAACACTTGGTTACCATATTGAGGGCAGTCTTACTCGTGCGGTAGGGATACAGCTTTCCTGAAGTATTGTCATCAATGGATCCCACCTTTGAACTAATGTTAACCACTGATGTCTTCCGATTAGAGGCCGAAACCTATCGTTAAAACATTTATATATTATTATTAGTTTCACAAAAAGAGTCATAACTTTTGTTTTAAACTATCAGAAAGTGTTAGTCATGAAAAAAAGACAAACCTTAAGAAGTGGTAACATAGCTTTGGTCAGCATAAGTGGTGAAACTGTATTTACTTCAAAGTTTTCAACCATATCTTCAGGGGTGACACTATCCAAGTCTTTATTGATAAGAATACCCGCGTTATTGATAAGAGTATCGACACCGTCTTCGCCAACAATTTGTCCCACTTTTGATACAAAGTCTTCGAATTCGTTGTATTTCTTTGTATCCAATTTCAAGATATGAAGTGAAGAGTTCGTGGCTTTCAATTTATCCAACTCTTCATTAGTCGACTGTCGAGTCGTTGCGATTAAGTGTTTCGGTGGAGGACTTAATGACAATAATTGACGGATAAATTCGAGTCCAATGCCTCGATTGGCTCCACTCACGACTATTGACTGTAAACTCATTTTAATTGCGATTCAAAATAAATGAAAACTTAAATTAACTTTAATTTTGAAACCGAAACGAATGACAGAAAACTACAAAATGTGAGACTTTTATTGAAAGCGTTCACTAAAAACGTTAAAAAAGATGAAACGAAACCCACTTTTGAAGGACTTTTCATAGAAAAGTACAAAATAAGTGCAAAATAAGTACAAAAAAAATTGCAACTTGTTCTTACAAACAAAAAATACTATTATAGTGTATGTATGGGTAATTTACTTGTTTACTTTAGAGTTTATACTAACGAGTCTATACATCGAATTTTGTAACTATCGTTATATAAGATTCAAAGAAAACACTCTAATAATCGATATTATAATTATTTTATAATAAAAGTTAGGTTTATTAGTTTAGGTTCAGTTGTACTTTACATACATTCAAAACATTTCCAATAGTTGTGTTCCAACAAAACCACTATAAGTCAAACACATTTCCAAAATAAAAATGTAAATCACTTTTTAGAATCATTTGGAATGAGTTAAGTTGAGCTCATTTTTCCACTTTATTTAATTCAAACTTTGAATTTCAAAGACAGAAAAATTATAACATTTATAACAAAATAAATTGAATTACAAACAACAGTAGAGTTAACTCTCCTATCTTGAACCTTTTAACTTGTATCTTGAATCTAAAAGTCGGGTCCCATAAGCTATAGTGTACACCTCTTAACTTGGATTTTGCTTAAACTGCAAATTGAAATAAAGTTCTTAACAATAATTTATATAATATTTTTGTCAAAAAATGCCTCTAAAAATAAATTTAAAAAAAATGAATTTCATATTAATTATAATCAATAAATATAACTAAATTAGTTAATTAATTCATATTATTATTAATAT
>JAQFZM010000654.1:0-27404 GCA_034695785.1 Galumna obvia
ATATAATTGAATTTGAATAAATATTAGAGGAGCAAGAGCAAAAAAACGAGTCTCCCCAATTAAAGACTCGACTGTATGTGTTTGCAAATCATAGAGTGAACCGCATTTACTATTTGGTACAACTCTGGCCTCCAATTGAATATATGATTGTTTGTTAGATATTCGGAGCACATCATTGGCTCATATCCTGGTTTTTCTTTTGTTGTCTTTCTATTGTAATAACGGTTTAATTTACAACAACTCTATCTTTTCTATCGCTTTCTTTATCTAATGTAAAGATGAGTCGCTCTCAAGAGTCGAACAGATTTAATGAATGTTAAATGTTTTAGGGGTTATAATATGGCTTAAGTTAAGCTCATTGTCATAGAATTGATGGCAATAAATGGAAATAAATTTGATAGACTTGTGAAGAGAAGTTTTGTCGGATAACTTAACGATAAGTTTTGTTCATAAGTAGAGCATAAGCACAATGAGAGAGTCTATTCTTTTAGTAGTTCTTTCAGTGTTTCATAAAATGCATAACTTTCTCTCACTCAGAATAACACAGTCATACCAGTACTCTAACCAGTGCTCTAACCAGTGCTCTAACAGTGCTTTAACTCCTGCACCAGAGTATGCGGTTGACAGTAGTCGACGTTCAATGCTTTTCGCTCTTATTAGGAATGTCTCGTTATTATGCAAATCATGAATACTTCAAACTCTGGAAATTCAATTGAAAGGCAAATGAAAAGCGGAGTTATAGTGGTGTACATCATATCAAATCTTGTTGAGCGCCCACAACCTTTACTTCGCTTTTGTTTTCTGTTGGCATTAAGTGATTCTATGAAATATTCACAGAATATGAGACAAAAAACCAAAATAAAAATGAAAAAATCAATTTTTTATTTAAAACAAGTCTTCTCTCATAATGTCAGCGATATTTCACAATTGCAACACTTTTTGAAGCGTAAAAACTTTTAAAATATCGGATAAAACCTAATAATGAGTCTATAATTAATTCAAATTAATATGAGTTAATCATTTTATATCATTTTTATTGATCCGAGCATTGAATCGATTGTATCGGTTATAACTCTATAATATGAGAAAAAGGTGACACAAAATAATAATTTAGTTTTACTATCATTTAATGGAAAGCAGTGCAACATCTGTTCCCAAATACTGTTTACTCTAAGCCAACAAAAGTGATATAAATTCTTCATTTGTGTGAATAATGTGAACAATATCTCTGAAAATGACTCAGAATTGTATTCAAATATAATAAAAATGAGTGAAATTTTTTGTTGTTATTTCGAAGTCATTGAAACGATAATTAAAAAGCGGTCCAAATATTCTTCCATTTATTTGATTGTCTGAAGCGAATAGTTTAGGGTATTATACAGGATCTGTGTGTATGTGTCCGCTCAAGCAAACCAACTGTACATACAATGTGTATAATAGTTTGTGTTTCACTTTTTAGTGATGGGCCGCACAGATAAACATCTTTCACTTCGTGGATGTGATCATTAGTGATATTTTTCTCTTAACGCATCGTCTGCTCTATGTTTTCGGTCGGTTAGATAAGACGATGCGAGTGGAGGCCTGAGCACAACCATCGCCTCAACCACTGACTCTCTAACTAAAGCTTAAAACAGTCGGCATTTGATTCGTCTTTAGTTAACGACGCAAGACTTGAGTCAGCGATTCATCAAAATTATTAGACATTCGCTTAATTGCAAACTCGAATCCAATCATTAAAACTACTCTCACTTTAATAAAACTCTTTTTTTATGTAATCAATGAAACTGTTAAACATACCGGCTCTCAATCTTTGCAAAGTACTGATCGTTGTTCCCACACTATTTGTGGCCAAACAATAGGTGGTTATGCTGTGGACGTCTTGACGATAGGCTGATGGAGGGAACGGCTTAATTACGAGCGATCCGTTGGCCAATGGCTCTAATAACTGATGTATTGGTTCCACAACTCTTCCAAATAAAGAATTGCTTTTCAAAGCATAGGGTTCTGAAACAATTGAAGCAAAAATAATATAAAGAGTCAGAGTTTAGTTTAGACCCACCGATAATCATCCATTGAAATTCATTAAAGTCACCTAAGGATCAAATATATAATTCAATTATTTATTGCAAGAAATCATTGAAAGCATTGCATAGAAATAATTAAATTAAAAGCGGAAAATGTTTTCACTCAAAATTGAAACTCAAAATTAGAAATTTAACTCATTTGAGAAGAATTAGTCAACAATTGAATATAAAGACTATTTTCAAATGAAAACTTTTACAGATTTACAGAGAATTGTGAAAACCTGTATAGAGATATACTTGCTAAATTTAAATTTGAAAAGAGTTTTATCGCATTGAAATCCCTTTTGATTTGTTGCGTTAATTTGGAAGCAATAAAATTGAAACTAATTTTAATTTCGTTACGAAAATTCTGAATAAAAGAAGAAATCTGTTGAACAGTATTTGAAGAAATCCTTTTGAATCCGAAATAGAATAAAATAATAGAGAATACGATCCCATTATTAAAATATCTTTCTATGAAAAGATGAGAAAATATGAATCCCAACTCAAATAAGTGAACTCACAGTTATTATAAGAAGATAAGGAAAGTTCACTTTAATGGTCAGAAATGCAGTTCATCGCATTCTTTGCCACAAGAGATGAAGCAATGGATAAGAGAAAGAGAGAGAAAGAGAGAGAAAGAGAGAGTCGTTGTAGGAATTCAGTCGAAATCTTTTATAAATTATTGTTAGCTATAAATTGAAGACTAAGAGAGTCTTTGAATCTAAATTTATTGCAATCATTTAATTTAATAAGTTTTGAAATTTACTCCAAGACTTGAATTATTGTTATTCTCTATAAAACCTATTTAATTGAATTATTAAAGAATAGCTGAAAGAATAATCGCTAGAATTCATTTTCTTCACCTAATTATCTATAATTTAGACACATTTTTACATCTATTTGTGATGTTATTTACAATTAAGGCTTTAAATAAATATTTCCCTAAAATATTGCACTAATTTTTTAATGTAAAAAAGAAGCAAAAAATTTATTTATGGAATCTTTTTATATTTATATTTGTTTTGTTAAATGGGTTTTATTTGAATCTATATTTGACTACAAAATAGTCTTTCATTCAATTCATATTAAATTTGATGTTTCGCTGATTTTAAAGCAAATAAATTATTCATTCAATAAGAATAATAAATTTGAAATTAATTCATAGAATGCTTTTTCTATTATTTTGTCTTCCATTGCCTTCCATTACCTGATATCCACTAAATTATTGGCAAACATAGAACAGAATGAGTTATCAAATATTAAGCAAAAATGAATGAATAGTTGGCTATAAATGACAAAAAGAGAATTGTAATCCAAAGCAATTAACTTTTGTAAATATGAGTACTTATGAGTACTACCACTAAATTAATTATCCAAACTGAGGCCCATAACCGGCAATAATACTAATAGTGAGTCCAATGGATTGTATGACCCGAATCACAATTATTTTTGCTTTTGCTTTCAATTAATGTATGAAATAATTTTTTTTATTCAAAAAATTCATTTATTTTCTATTATTAATAGTTTTCGATTCGTTTCGAAATGAGTTTTATTTCTCTTTAGATTTGTGTAATCAAATGAATCAAAAGTACTTCGAGTAAACGAAAGTAAAGTAGTTTTAAAGTTTATAATTGACTTTTTCCACATGAATTCGGAATATCCGTAGGTTTTAATAGACGTCATTCAAGTGAAGTGTCGGAAGTTCTGTCGTTGCCATAAGACTGAGTACAAAATGAGTCTATTCTTTAGTCAACTTTTCTGTCAAAAGACAGTTTTCATCCATTTTTTCATTTTGACTAAAAAGCTTTCGAATGCAGTGAAAAGTCTTCGATTTTAAGAGTTGAGGATATAATCAATTTCTCAAAAGTTATCAAATTCTCGAAATTCAATATTTTTTATTTGCTTTAAAAATATGACGAAATTATTTGAAATTCAGTGAATATAAACTCTATAAAAGCGTATGTTTTAATAGAAAATAAGTTAAGTAATAGTAATAATAGAAAAGGAAACAAACCTTTGAGAGGACAGTCGATAGTAATACCGCTATCATTTGAGTAAAAACGTAACTTTTCTTTTGCCAATTGTTGGGCCAAAGAGTTTATTAGTCTATCGTTGGTATAATTAAAATGAGAAAACTTGAAGGAATCGGTTGACTCGTGAGACAGAGAAATGCTTTCTGTTAAGAGTAATAAGAATTATGTTATATCGGAATGATTGAAGAATTTGACACCTGATTAATAGTGAACTACTCTAACACACACTATGTTTGGCCTAAAGCATCCCATGGGACGAGTCATCTCATCCTAACATCTTTAGCATTAGTGAAGCAGCTCTTCATCTTATAATCCCCAATAAAAAGGGCAAAAGGAAAGAGTGAGCTATGATGTGAAGCCATACCACAGACAAGGATTGGATTGTCTATGAGATGCCGTTCATCTTAGGATTAGTGAGAGACCAATAGAGCGTACGTCAAACAGTACTACTATTAACTTGAAATATACTTCAAGTGTGCTCTCGAGGCACAGATGAAAGGCTTTTGATAAGAGGACGAATGATTGTTTGGTGCACCCATTCATGCCATTCACATGAGCTCTAATAGCATTTGCTCAGCGCTTCATTCCATACCAGTTCTATGTGCCTGAGCTGAGCCTTCATCTCTTCTATTGCTAACTACTTGCATAACGATCTGTTCTTTTCCCAAAAGACCCGCCATTTATGTAATAAAACAGAATATAAGGTAATGTCGGACCTTATGCTTGCCTTTTAGGCTAATAAACATGTAAAGCATTAGAGGAATACAACTCATACCCACCCATTCATTCATTGTTATAGGTTTATAAACTTTTGTGCTGATCAAAAACGGATAAAACAAATGTTAGTTTCAAAAGAGTCACAAAAATAGCTATAAAATCGCGATTCAGAGATGAGATGCCTTTCCTTTTGATTAATAATAGTCGCGTGAATCCAATTGTCAGATAAATGCTATTTTCAGTCCTTTTTCTCATATTAAGCCCTAATAAGTCGTTTTGAATCAGAAAATACTTTTTGAAATTGGATTTGAGACTAACTTCAGAGCTATTCAACCATTAATTAAGATTTAAATTATTGTCTTTTTTTTGTTTTTAATACAAGAATTGAAAGAATCGATTGTTCGCAAGTAATCAACAAAAGGCTTCACCAGTTATTCTGATCTGAATTAAGTTTTTACTGAAGGCTTTATTCTAATTAATTTAGGAATAGAAGCAAACGAAGGCTTCTCAATGATTCTGTTTTACCAACAATAGAAAGGCCAGAGTAACAGACCTGGATATTCACACAGACTCACATTTATTAGCATACGAGCCATACGACCCATATAAGAGCATATACTCATTGAAAGGCTGTGACGCGTGACTTCAACTCTTTGTCTCTTCTCTATTATGACCCTTTTTTTGATTAACTGATAAACTTTATGGAAATGGTATACTATATGATATGTATGGCCAACAGTACCGATAGAGCCATACACCCAAAGCGAACATATATTACATTATATTCATAATATTGAATCACTTTTGCAACTGTTGTTCTCTTTGAGGAAATTCTCATCAGATATTATTACTCTATTATTAATATGTGTTCACAAAATATTGTGTCTCATAATTGAAACATTTGGTGGAGAATAAACTTGAGTCAATTGTGTTGACTTTTTCTTTCACTCTTTTCTATTCTATTCTAATTTTATGCCTTTCATTGAGTTTTTGTTATTTGAAACAATAAAACGAAAGTCTGTTTGAAAAAATTAAATCGAAAGAAGTCTTCTCTAAAAACTAATTTCAATTCGTGTCACATTTGGGGAACTCCCACCCCATCAATGATTATCTATTGAGTCTCTCAGTGGTGACATTTCACGTCTTCACTTCCATTGCATTCCATTTTAGTATTTATTCTCACTTTTATTATTAGACGACAAACTCTACTGTTTTTACTGTTTTCTTATTTTTGGTGCAAAGAGTGGCAAATATTACGAGTTGACTATCTCTGCACAACCAGAAAATGCTGAGCAAACAAAGACACGCTTTGTGTAACAATTACTAACTGATGTCCTGACTGTTGTGATAAATGTGTTTTAGCTTAAAATACTATACACTAAATATATGACATTTTTTTCATTGACATTCATCGCATTCAACGATTGTATATAAAAACTAAACAAAACAAAATCAGACGTTTAGTACACTTTATTGAGTCGTTCGGTGTATAACATTGTCCTAATTCAGCGTTTTTCTGACCAACAAATAGAATATAGATCTTCTCTATTACCTATTCTTCGACAGATCCACATTTCCAGAACTATTGTCTCCCAAAATGCAGAATATGCTCTATATATGGGTTTTGATTCATCCATTCCTTTAACCGTTTCTCAAATTCTTATTTCTTTGTATTTATTGATTCGATAGAAATAGAAATATATATTTTATTTTGAAAATTATACTTTTTATGCCTCAAATATATATGAAAAGCATTTTTCAGACACTTTGATAATACGAAGGACGGATCGGTCGGTGACGTACGTCAAGTGTTATCAGTGAAAAATTATCGGTTTTAGTGAAGAGTAGGACGTGTTTCGATGACACGAAAGTAGAATTTCAAAGACATCCAAAAAGAGAAAAATAGGGAAAGACTCGAATCCAATGCATATTTTGATTATGAATTGTAGCGAATAATATGAAATCGTTTAACGAAAGACTAAATGGTTTTCTTTTTATATTTTCCAATAACAACCATAACAAACATTAGCATAATTTTCTATAAATATTCTGTGCATAAGATTGCAAGCAGTCGGGCCTCATGTCATCTGTGCTCGAATGCAAATCCAATATAAAGTGGTGGCATATTTGCACCATTCAATGCATATTGTGTTGGAAAGTGCCATTTCAGGTGCAGTTATATTGACTTTTGCTAACTTTGCGTTTATTATTGCACTCAATGATAGGCAGTGCCTAACATTCACTTTGTGCTCATTCATTGTATAACTCTAAAGACTTGTGTTTCAGACAATAAAAGTCATAAAATTTCTCTAATAATCGATTTGTGAATTTGAAAATATATTTGAGATATAATGAGAAGAGAAGAGACAGACTCTCAACAAAACAATGACAGGAATTTTAATTATGGCAAATGTCATAGAAGTAAATTTGTCTTTGGCTTAGTCTCACTCACTCTTACTCACTCTCTCCCCCACTCTATCTTTATGTCATTTGGAAGTTGTTATTGCCTTTAGAGATGGCTGTGAGCCGTGAGTTGACATGAGTTTAAGTTTGCCATAATTTTCTCTAATCTGTAATCGCGTTCCCAATCATTCCATTTATAAAATTAATGGTTTAATGCAAACTATGGCAAACTATAGTCTCATAAATCAAATTAATAACTCACCTCTAATGCAGACCAAAAGCAAATAACACAACACAAAAGACAACATATTTCAAGTCTTCACCACTGATCCCACAGATCAGTATCGCTGTCCAACTCTTCTTATTATCAGTTCATTTAAATGTCATAACGAGACAAGTCTTGATTACTGATTCAGTTATTACCAGTTATTGACATTATTGGCAACAGTTATATCAGAGCTAACGACGAGTGCCATCAGTGACCAAACCGTTAGTATAAGTATCACTAGTTTTATGCAATTTGTGAGTCTAAACATTAAGAGTAAAGTCTCCAAAACAGTAACGAACGTAAAGACATATAACTTGCGATTTCATGTCTGACTGAATGCACTGCCAAACGATCACCACATGTGCTCTCTTCAGGCGAACTGTTCTTCGATCTAATAACTACTGGCCTTATATCGACTTTGACGCTACTGTGCGCATGGCTTAGCCCGCAATGACTTTTCAACTATTTTCCCGACAATTCATTTTTGTCTCTCATCACCAAATCTGCAAATTTTCAAAATTGAATTTACGTTTAATTAAATTCATTGAATTCACTTTCAATTGAATTCTACCAATAAATCCAATTATTTTAATCAAATATAAAAAAATAAAACGAATGAAAATAATTATAAAACTTTAATAACTCTACTTTTTTGCACAAATCTATTCACTCAAAGTTCACAATAGATTTCTTTTATGAACTCATTTCTCAAAATTTCTATATTAAGCTCTTAAGGCCTAAAAAAGTAATTTTTAGTTTTTTCTTTAAATTAATGCTTAGGAAAAACCAAAACATAATTTGCATCAAAATTTTAATATAAGAATTAGTGTTAATTAAAAGTGAATCCATAAATAAGTCCATAAATGGGTTGTGCTGTCGGGCAAAGAGAAAACCAAAGAAAAGAAATAAAGCGTTGAGTAAAGCTTTAATAACAGATATTATATTAAATGGTAAGAAAAGGCTATTCGTAGGCCATTTCATCGTTATATGCTTTTAGTTATTCTTACAATCTTTTGGCTTTAGATAACGAATAATACACTAATGGCCACATGTTTGGAGTGCAGACACAACCAATTCACTGACAAATGCGCCCAAAAATACAACATTCAGATAAGACTATGCATTCGTTTACGTAAATTTGATGATCATTTTGCGAGTAAAGAGAGATTTAATACTTGTGCGGAGAAACAGCACATTTGTTGTGAAGAAGTGATTCGTTTTGAAATATCAATAATAATAATATGAGAACAGTTTGTGTGTATTGTATCTGTTATTTGTGCCATAAACCAAACAGAAAGAGTACAACTAAACTAAGAATATTAAAGGAATAGTAAACGAAACTCTATTGAAAGAGAGGGCCCAACATAGAGAGTGGTTGAGTCGTGCATTGATGCAGAATGTGAGGCCATCCACACGAGCTCAGGCATCGCAGTCATCAATCGGTCTCCTACTTAGTTGAGTGCAAAACTCGATTCGTGTCGTCACTTGAGAAGAACTCTGCCTTTGCCCGCATTCACAGAAAGCCATATATATATTAAGGCTATCATTGAATAGCATTGAAAGCATCACAACTCACATAACGACTAACTTTTGCTGAACTGTTCTAGTCTTGAGAAAAATGATGGTCCGATACGGCCTACTTATCACTGGTTAGACTCGGTCTCTCTCTCTCTCTCTCTCTCTCTCTCTCTCTCTCTCTCTCTCTCTCTCACTGACTTTCACTATTCATGTGAGTCATGTTTAGATGAAACTCAATTCTGTTGAGTCTTTGCTCTCAACAATCAAAAGTGAAGGCAAATCATAAAACATTTTTATTATAAGAATAAGATTATAAATGAGATGATTCTCCGCTTTTATACATTCAAAGCTATTCATCGAAAGTAATGCATTCATTGTGACCGTAGAGCACATCATATCGTATTATCGCGTAAATCATTTTTCAATGAACACTAAAATAAGTTTAAAATCTCTAAAATCCACTGCAAATTATATGCAATTTTATGGGATTTAAAAACTATTCATTTGATAAAAGCAAACGATATTTCACTGAAAAAAGATTTGTTTATTATTTGTTCGAAAGTTTTCATAAGACTAGAGCTTAGGATTATTAAAAGTGTTCAAACAAACAGTAAAGAATAACTTAAGGACATCCGACTCGAGCACATCTAAAATATCAACAGTCATTTCAGTCATTGCTGGCGAACAATAATTTGTCATTTGGTCCATAATCCTCGTGAGGAAAGGAAAGCCATTGTATGGAATGTATGAAATGTTCTCTACAACCAATACAACCACCAAATGATGTGTCGCTAGTTATAGGCGGATAACTTTTCATCTTTTAGACATTGCTTCACATAAAGATCAGAAAACAGAACAGATTAACCATCAAATGAGGAGATCGAAGAGCACAGACACAGGAGTCTACACACAAACCAATACTACACTACAGTCACCAAAGAAGGGAGAGTTGAAACGGTTCGCTGATAATAATCAAAATAATCAAAACATTTCTCTTTTATGTAACGTTAAAAAGGAATCGAAATAATGGAAGTATTCCTTTGAAAAGACATCATTTTCTGGTCGTTATTTCGCCAAAAATTTTACCATCACTTGAAGACACAAAAATTCGATCCAAACCTCACTATTGATCATTACTTTTGATTAGCTTTTCATAAATCAAATTCAATGAAATCATTCATTGAATTTATTTGAAATTTTCAGTTCCTTTGAAAAAAAGAAACGATATTTCAAAAGAAGTTTTTCAAACTTATTATTGAATATAAATACCAATTCTTTCTATTATTACTTAATATTATATTATTGTCATTTGTTTACAATAAGAATTCATTATTATTACGATTCTTATTAATAATTATTAATTGATTATAAATAATTAATTTAATGAATCCAATGATCACAAGTTATAATACTATTTATTTATTGTAATAAAACTTCAATTAATAATAAAAGAGAAGTAATTTAAGATTAATTCATATCAACTCTATTATGAGCGTATATTAGAGTCGATTCACAATACAATTGTTATTTTGTTGTGTTTTATGTCCTCTTATTTATTGTCAGAATTCCTGCTTTCAATCGATATTATATTCGTTTTGAAAAGAAATGTTTTGTCAAAACGTATTGACTAAACTCTAAAAGCGATTCACCATTAAATAGATTGCAATGAAAACAATTTTGATGACTATTTTCTAATTTTGAAGTTTATATTTAAATAAATAAAAATACATTTTAATCATCAAAATGTTTGTCAAATATTATCGAAGAATTGACGAGACTTTCATAGCTATATTTCCTGTGGCTATCACTCACTCCTCTAATGTCTACTTCAAAGCCTCCGAACGGATAACATTTATTTTGGATAATATTATTGAATTAGTTTTGGGAAAATGTTTTTATATCATATTCTGAGTCAAAGTTCAAAATATTTTTAAAACAAAATTCTTTGAATTTATTCCTAAATATTGAATATCTTTAGAATATATTTTGTTTTTATGAATATCTTATGTCAGGCGATAATCCACAGAATGTTATGCAATAAAAATCTGATTTATAGTATATAACTTATAGTCTATAAGTCTATAACATTCTATAAAATATCGAATATATATTTCACAAAATTCAGTTCAAAAAAGGAGTGTTTTTTGAAGTAATTTTGAATTATAGAAGAAATTTAGTACAGAATATAAATTATACAAACAATAAGCCATAAAAGTAACGATTTGTTTTAACTGACCTTTTATTAGAACTGATATTTAGCGGCCATTTCTAGTGTTTTGTAGTATTAGTACTCAATTTATTAAATACAACTCTTTTTAGTTTAAGTCGAAATCTGAAACAAAACAATGAAAAAACATATTACGAGTCTTTAATAAAATATATTTTTATAGATAAAACACTACCAGAGCTGAGAACAAACCTATTCTTATGAAAGCAAAAGTGCAATATATAGAGAAGAGGACTTGAGTTGGGTCTATGTATGGTTCCCTCTATCCGTTGACTAGCCTGGAGCAGATCCACAATTTTTTCCTAAGTTTAATACTGAGTGTTCATTGAGCCGAATAACAACGAAAAATATTTGACGCTTTGATGCCTTTCAGCCGATTTTCTTCTGTTTTATAAAACACGAGTTGGGATCAGAAAAAAAAGTTTTCAATTTGTGCCGATCTGTGATCCTATTCAAGAAACTACCGATCGCTTCATTTAAACTGACTTCGATTCAAATCGAGTCAAACTCAATGTTCGCCAATTTTTTTCAATTTGAGCTAAAATGGACTAAATTTTCAATCTTCGAGTAAACAAATTTTCTCAAATATTCCAAATTCTTGTAAACTTTAATTGAAAAATATAGCGAACGCTATAAATAACTCACCGGAAAAAATACTCAATCAAAATGAGAAAATTGAAGTCAACTTTTATATTAGAAATCGATATATGTTTTGGAAAACACGAAATAAATTAGAGACAAATAAGTCATCAAAAATTGATTGAAGAGATCAACGAATTCAAAATCCGTAAAATATTTATGAAAAAAATTATGTTTATATTTCATGCGAACACCAATTCTGTTGAATACAGTATTAGTTGAGTATTGGAATCGATTGTTCGACCGGTCGGTTGTCCCTAACATACGGCAAATGGAAGCTATCGATCACTCGTGAAGTTTGATATTTAACGCATACAATGTTTACTGATTTGGAAAAGCGATCGATTAAATGATTTTTTGGGCATTTCTTTCAATTAATAAAAGTGCCATAAATAATATTTTTTCAACTCTTGGTCATTTTATTACTTAATCCTAAATAAGATAAACCAAAAATAAAACATATTTTGAAGAATGAGTTTTGACGGTTGACTTAATATGAAAAATACAGTAAAACCTCTAACCTAATGACCTTTACTTCTCAAGAAAATACTTTACCCCTAAAGCCATTTCTTGAGTGGTCTTTCTTTTAAATCCTATTTCTTTTAAAAAGTCTGTTAGACTTAAGTCATTAGCTTTTCCTCAATTACTTAAAGATCCGGAGGTTTTACGTATTATTCAAAGGATAATATATTTAATAAAAGTGGAGCGAAGATAAAATCGAATACATAATAAGCGAACATTAATTACAAAAAATGTTTTTTAATGATTTGTTTGAAAGTAATAAAAGTGAAAATAGTGTTTCAGACCATGAATTGCATGATTCAAACAATTGTTTTAAGAACAGATCAGAGCGTTAGACAACTATTTATTCCAAACAATTTATTGTCAACTATTCTCGAGTGCCGCCAAAAAGTGTACAAATGATAAAAGATTATTTATGAGCGCTGATAGATAAGGGATTTGGAGAGGCATACAATCAGCACAAGAAATGGAGATAACATATGTTCGATGCCTTCGATTTTCTTGAGACTTGAGTCTCATTCTGTGCACTCTATGCCGACACTCATATCCAAGAATTTCGATTTTCATTCTGTTGTCCAAAATCTTTGATTTCAAAATTTTAGACTTTTATTATGAGTTTTAAAAAATAAGTTTTGACTTCGAGTTTGCGAACTGAATGATGAAAGAGTGGCACAGAATGTCAGAAATCAGAGACTTTATATAGAAATATATAGAAAATTATGAAATAAAAAAATGTAATTATTTGAATCGATTCACATTTTCTCCAATTTATTTGAAGTTTTGAACAAAAAATTGTTAATAACATTTCAAGAAAAGTGATTTCGAGCTTAAAACAAGTTTTATTATATAAAGTGGAGGGAATAGAGAGAAGAATTGGCAAATAACTGAAATAAGAAAATTTATAGCAGTTATAGCGTAACAGCACTGAACCCATTCTTATGTCAGGAATAGAGTATAAGCGCTGTTCACTTGTGTCGACCCAATCGATCGTTATTACAGTCGAGTTAACTGCGAGAAACGACTAAAGCTTTTTAATGTATACACAATGTATGGCAACACTAATTCATTCAGTTCTGATGAGTGCTCACTGTCTCTAATGTACACAACCATACACTGGAATGCCTGCACTCGGATGCGGTCATCCATTCTATTTTCATAGTCTCTATAAAAATGTCTGTTAATATCCATAATATTCTGTTCTTCTTTAATCCAGAATCAGTTGAAACCATGAGATGAAAGCGAAAGTTTGAGAACATGTGGTCTCCAACGCAACAACTGATCAGAACTTGTGCCAACATATATTTCATTTCACTAAATCTGCTCCAATATTATCTTCTTAACACATATCCAGTTATTAAAAGAGTTGATGGACTCGAGTCTTACATTTTTATCACATTATTAAATGTTTTTCACAAATACTCTATTATTCCATAAAATATTTCGTTTCTCTCAAATTAATTTCAAAATAATTCTGAAGTTTTGAATTAAAATCAAAACCTTTTTTATTGAATTGACGTCTGTTTTGTTGGAAGCAATGAATTCAAATATTTTTCATTTAATGATAAAATTCTTTAAAATCCATTCAAACATTTTTTGAGGGAAAGAATGTTTTAACACAACAATCATTAACTGAACTAAACTTAAATTCATAATTAACTAAAATATTCAGTAAAAATGTAAACATCTGTACTAAAGAGTAATCCACAAAAATTTTGACCAAAAATAGTCTCAATTTGTATTCAAAATCATTAGAAGAGATGAAGTAAATGATGGCTCCAAAACATTTGTTTGCATGAATTGGAAAGCAGTGGTATTCGAGCCATTCTAACGAATCCCTGGAGAGGTTTGTATTGGTATGTATTGATAGTATATTTTTAAACGACAACTCGTTTTCATAAATTTCAACGAATAACTGCACCGAATATTTTCCTTAAATTTACAGCAAATTTATCAAAAATCTTGATTTGAGTGTTGAGCGCTTGAAATTTCCCCTGGGCCAATAGCTATTTCAAGCAACATTTTCTGCTGAGGGACTGATCAATCCTTTTGTGAGCCACAAACTATGGTTATCCCTCTCCTCACGTCTGTGATTAACGAGAAGTGTTGTCACTGAAGTGAATCATAAAAGAATAGACAAATTAAATGCCGAATAAATCAGTGAATTTCAAAATTAATTGCTGTAAACAATTAAAGTGAAATCATTAACTCAATTGACATTTCATTTTAAAACTTAATAACTTTAACACAATTTTCACTTCAATTTAATTTCCGTTAAATTCAACAAAAAATTACTTAAAAAATATTTTGTGAAAATTAATGACTTTTTAACCGATTTATATATAAACGAGAATTTTATTCTACAAAAATCTTCTTTAAATTATTTTTAAGAATAGAAACTGAAATTTGAGTTTATATTTGTATAAAAGAAGTAATTGTGTGACGAAAAATACGAGTTTTATAGAGAAAAAGGTTAATATAAGTTATATATAAGTTAATCATTTATGAGAAGAATAGTCTCTCCTCTAATCTGTTAATTCAGTTCAATTCTGTTCATTCATTAGCGTATCTTATTTTTAATAAAAATGCTTTAAAAGTCTAATAATAGAGTAAATTAAGTCATATCTCAAATGAAATATTGCTTTATATATGAAAGCCTTTAATCAAACCATTAATTTGTAGAATATTTTGTGAAAACTTGAAAAAAGTTAATTTAGAGAACATTATTAATCAAAGAGTACTTCAGATCAGGTATTGTTATCTCATATCTAATAAATGGAGGGAAGTCATGGTTTCATGACTCGGTTGCGATCATTTCCGATACCGAATATGATATCAAAGCAATATTGGATGTGTTTGAGAGGAGAGCACTCATTCCAGCTGTGAATCATTTAGGGCCGACTTGTGCTAAACCTAATAAAAATCTTGCATTCATTCAAACTAACAATTCATTCATCGCCTTCTCGTTGATCACACATACGGCACATACAGACGAGAGGCCATACATTCCTTTAGTAGTCATCTAATCTTTTGATCGCAAATGAAAACTTTCTTCTATCAGCAGTCGCTTCAGTGAACACACAGTTGTGTGCCGTTTGGGCCAACCCTTAGAATGAAACATTGAAATGTGTCACTCACTACGACTCTTAACATTTATAAACACAATAATAATTCCGATTTTTCTCTCATTTCTTTCAAAAGCCATACATTCAATACAATAGAGGATTGGTTTCATTTGGAAATATCTTTTATATGGAAAAACACAATTCTGTGAAAAACTTTAGTGTCTCTGAGTCTCAACTAAAATATCTGTCATCACAGATATGATTGTCCTAATCCTCAAATCATTATTCTCTTATTTATAGCTCTTTACGCATCGCTAAACAACCACTATCTCAGAGACAGTCAATTCTTATCAATATTTTACAAAATATCGCTAAAAATTACCACTTTTTTAGACATTATATTCAGGAATAGAATTATTTGACTCACAATCATCCAAATTATTGTATACAAAAAGAAACAAGATAAATTATCCCTATTTTTCATATGATGGTCAGAATAGAAATCAGGAAAAAAACCAGAGTTGAGTTCAAAAGTGATAATAATTTTGAATTAAGGAATAAATGGCATCAAAAGATGCTATTTATTGGTCCACAGGTTTCGAGAGATAACACATTAACGCTAGAATTCATGCAATAATTCCTTTCAATTCATTTCAATTAAAACACAATTTTTTAAAAATTTTATTAAATATTTGAAAAATGTTTAAAAAGTGAGCCCTTAAAGGAGTTATCATTTCAACCAAATATCGCTCACTATTTAAAGATGACGTTTAAAATACCATTTTTTGGTAAAAAATAGATATACTTGAGTTAAATCCTTTCAATATTTTGAATATTTTTTTCAAATATACAAAATTTGAGGACAATTTAAGGAATGCCACCCTCTGTTCAACTCTGCTTAAAATTATTTTGCAGATAATATTAGTGACACTTCAAATCACTTCAATAAAAATGTCCGCAAATATGCTTTTCATTCATATTTAAATGCGATTTCATATATGAATTGATTTTAATTATTTTTCATTAAAATTTCAAATTTTAAACCTAAAGTCTTCAACTCTTTTGCATTAAATGACATTTTGGGCCCATTTTTTGATAATAAATTAGGAATACATACCAAATAACCTTTAATTTAATAAAGAAAATATACTCAAAAATACTAAATTAATAAATAAAACATTAGTGTTAGACTCTAACCGTTAGACTCTAACGGCTTGAATCTAGAATACGAAAAACGAGTAGTTTTTGGAGTCATATTTTTAGCATTCTTAAATACTATTACCATGTTAATATAAAAAGTGTAGCCTTTAATAATCATTTATATGTAAAATATTTAACCTTTACTATGCGTTGTATCATGGTCAAATTTCTATTATAAAGCGAAAGTACTGACCAATGAGTGTAAATAATGTTCCCTAAAGTTGAACTCTAAAGTAAACAAATGATTTTAATAAGACCTCAAATATTTTTTAATTTTGAACATTTTTTCTAGAAATACTTTTTTCTTGGTGATAATTTCAAGCGCGCACTTTGAAAGTTCCAATACTAGGTTAGAATGAGAGGGAGATAATGATAGTGAGGGTCATTTCTAATATGATTGATATTTTAAAATTTAAATGATAGATCATTATCATGTTTAAATATATATATATAACAAGTATCAAGATCATAATTCGAATAATAAAATCTATTTTTATAGATTAAACATAATTTTGGGGGAAAACATAAATTATCGAAATTTTGTCATCAAATTTAAAAATTAATAATTATTTTTTAAATTATTAAATAATTTAAAGAATTTTTTCTATTAAAATTCAAGAAAATTAATTTAAATAAAGAGATTTTATCCTAATTAAGAATTTAAACTAAAATAATGCAAATAATAATTTTTTGGTAAAACTATTACAGAAAAAAATCGAATTAGAAAATACCGATTTATTCATTAAACACGTATTAATTGATTTTTTATATTAACTTTTAATAAACTCAATATAAAGGTCTAAATTTATACTCCAAGTGTGGTCTCATATTTTAAATAATTTATCAAATATTCAGAAATAATTTAATAATTTTCAAAAATGAAATCTTATTTGAGTTTTAGTTTCTTATTCCGTAAAAACGTCACTAAATTTATAGGTTTTAAATAAAGTTAATTAAAATGGTATTTAATATTTGAATGTAATCAGGATAATCTAATTCTCAAACTTTTGATTATATTTATTTATTTTAATTTAGTTAAAAATATATGTCTCAATATGTACTATAGATAGTGATAGAGTTAGTTGTACTCTTGGTCTTTTAATTTAAAGTTTTTGTTCGTAAATATTAATATTTTCATTAAAATTAAATTAAACTCTTTTCTCATTAAAAGTGTTGGAATGAGTGTCGGATCAATTGTTTGTCGAAATACATGACATCCAAACAATTGATAAAAGAGAGGATTAAACGGATTTAAAGGAGAATTCAATCAAAACATGTTTTGTTTTCTATGATTTGTGACTTAAAGTCATACGTTTTGTCACGTCTTCAATGAATTCACCGCTGATTCAGAAGTTAAGCAAAAGTCACGTGAATTGCAGTGAATTTTGAGTCAATTATTTAAAAGTGAAGAAATATTTGACTAATATTTGATTCGATTTGATTTGACTTTAATTTAACTAATTTTGCGAAATGTCTTCAAATAATTTAACTCAAAATTTATTTATGGATTGCACTGATAGCGATGTCCGACTCGGGAGTGGATCTAATCTCACAAATGATACAAAAAGTGAGACCACATGTGAGCCATCGGTCAGACCCAAAGTCAGACCAAATGTTTTGTCGTCGAAACACTTGTTTACAACAAAAGTTGAACCCAAACTAAACTATTTTGTGGACTTTAAACCCGAAGAATCGTTGGAACCAACAATTGGATCAAATGATGAACTTTGTATTCGATCTCAAGATATGAAAGACAGTCGCCGAAGGGATGTAACCAATGAAATGCCGTTCAGAAGTCCGCGAACTCCTCATAATCTAAAGATCCCTCAAAAGACTCGATTCTCTTTAAAGTCAGTGGAAAACGTCTTAAACGATATGAGTGGACAACAGTTTGCAAATTCGGATCAAATAAAACAATTGAACGACAAAAACAAAGGAAATAAAAACTTAACCATCGATTTTTTAGGCGAAATCCATCTGAAGAACCCATCGATTGACTTCAGTCGACAATTACGGCGACCAAAACCAATGGCACACATTTCGGTCACTTCTCTCTCACCGAACACTTCATCGAACTCTTCGGTAAAGTTTAAGTCCAAAGATTTGCCGACTTTGAGGAAACCCAAAGTATTGGTTCAACAGATATTCAAACAAATGAAGTGAATCTTTGACTCTATTTTTTGTTATAAATTTACTTATTTTTGGGAACATTTAAATGGAGTTTTTTTTATTTATTCATTCAATGTTTATAACATTTATGTATTTCTCTTTTTTTTTCTAATTTTTTAATTAAAGAATGACTTCTGAATTGTTTTTAATAAAATTAATTTGAAATGAAAAGCAATTTATATGATAATTGAGAAATAATTCTTTAGATTTATTTATAAGAGAAAAGTGTTTTCGATGGACTGCCTAATGATGTCCACAAACATTGAGTTAATTTAAACAAATGGATCGATATTTGATGAAAAGACAGACAGAAGACGAACCAATGGTTAGCAAAGAGTCCAATAAGTAGTGGTTTAATGAAGCGATTAAGGGTTCGTCCAAACGATCCAATAAATTGCGATTCAAGTCTTTGCATGTCTTGTGATTCACAAACAAATGGATTTGTCTTAAATTAATCTTATATTTAGTAAATGCAGTGACGCTTCAAATCTTCATCGTTTCTACTCTTAAGATAAAACAAAACACTATTTTTGTATTTTTCTTTACTTCAAATTAAAAGCGATTCAATTAAGTGAGGACTCGATCCTCAAATCGTAACTTAAACACAGATGTCTTCAGTTTTGTGCAATTATTTGATACTTTTGCCAAACTTTTATCGAAATCAAGTTTCCATTAAAGCAAGAAATCGATCGCAAAAAAAACACTTTATTTAAACAAATTTTCTTTTTAGTTATAATTCAGTTTTGGTTTTATATAAAACTATATGTATTTGAGATTTTATAGCAATTCTTGTTTTACACAAATTGTGATATTTTTTTGACAAAAATTTGAAAATTCACTAATAATTAGAACATAATATCAAAGAAAAGAAGTATTAATCGAATCATTAATTGTTAGTCGAAGTGAGACAATAGTAATAAATCAATTGAATCGAAGCAATTAATCATTCATTCGGGAGCTGTGGTGGTCCCGGCATTAGTCATGGATGCATTAAGTGCTGCGCGGGCCGCCTCTATCTTCTTTTCGGCGGCATTGGCCGCTGCTGTCGATCGACTGAAGTCGGCCACAATCAAGAAATAAGAAGCGACGGCCGCTATAGTCTATGGCATACAATCAATCAAATAAAGCAAATAAATTACTCGATTTCAATGACAATACAAAGAATTACATTAGAAATACTGGCATTAGTTATGACAAAGAGGTCGAGACATGAATAGCCAATAGTAGGCCCGCGAACCCGATGTAAGAAAGTCGACATCTTTGAGGAAACAATTTTTCTTTCTTAAGAAAAAACTCAAATAAATTAGAATTTTCTTAAATTACATTCACTTCCAAATCGATCGGCAGTTGAAGTAAAGAGAGAGTATGGAGTGCTGTGTATGGACTGTGAGCCTAAAACACAAATCATTGCAATTCCATTAAAAACAAGATTTAAAGAAATTACTTCTGCGGAAACGTCTGCAGCCGAGAGCGACACAAATCCTAGGAATAGAAGTGTATGAAGAAATACTGTCCAGGTCACTATTGCTAACAAATCATCAAATTCTGCAAAAAAGAGGTTATAAAGTGCGTAACAGTTGCAGGGGATGTGACACATGTAATTGAAAAATATAAATGACTGCCAAAAATTATTGGACTCATCCACGAGTTCACAGATCTCATTGTGTTCGTAGTAAAGGGTTGAGAGCGCGTTATTTTTACTACCAATTGGTCCCGGGTCTGATTCGGCTAAAGCTTCGATGTCTTTACAAACTTGTTTGAAACGATTGCTTAGTATAAGGCATATGAGGTTGAAGTACGTCATCGTAAACATATTGATTCCCGACATATAGAAGACCCATAAGGTCTGAATAGCGAGCCACGGAACAAACAATTGAAACGAATAGGTGTCCATATTTTCCCAGGCAGTCATTACGTAAAGAGCACCCACCAAACCCGTTGACAACAATACTATCAGATTATTGATGAAAATTGTAATTCTTGTCCTCTTTTCGTGAGAATTGGTGTCATATTTGGCGGTTCGGGCGTTATTGCTCTGCAATTGTTTAACAGAGACAAAAGGAACCAACCATGCTAACTATAGACAACAGGCTATGCATTAGGCTTTTCATCAAATTTATTGCTTTTATTTATGATAAGTGAAGTTAAGTTAAGCCATACTTCCTGTTCATTCCTTACGAATATTGTAGCAGTGATTGCACTCTGAAGAGCGTAATAAAAGGTTGGCATCAAATAATACATCCGATAATCGTTCCAAAAGCCTGAGATGTCGCCCAACATTAGTTGAACCTCACGATCTCCGATAAACATCAAAACAAATGATCTGATGGCGAAGAACCATAAGATGGCACACATCAACTGACAGTAAAGTCGCTTCAAATTGGCTGAAGTTCTGTCCTGTTTTATGGGACCATATCTCTGTCCGAAGTCAAGTCCTGTCGATATAAGACTGCAAACAGATATTTATGATAACATTTACATAAATGAAATTCTAGTGATGTTCTGCTGGGGATTAGTAGTACCCGAATATCTTGAAGTAGAAGTCATAAGTGACTTTAGGGCCGCTGTCATAAGACACTGGATTAGCTGTTGGACTATTGAACGTCTTTCTTGACTCCATTTGGTGTTGCATTACTTCACTAACAAATACCTATCGATGAATAAGACGTAGTCTTTTCAGATATTATTTCAAAACCACTGAAAGAATAAGTGTATAAAAATAAATATTGAATTTTTAGTCCATTTCGTGACAAACCTAATGATCAAACTTAAGAAAAATAGTTTAATTTATGTATTAATATAATATATGCCTCAACTTTTAATGATCTTTTGCTCAAAACTTATTTTCAAATAAAAAATTATCGATTATTTAAATTCTGAAAATATTCCTTAAAATTTCATTATTTTGAAGATATTTTTTGCTTCAATTTTTTTTTAATTTTGCGATAAATTCATGACTTTTTGAAGGAATAGATATAATCATAATTTAAATTTCAATTATCATATAAACCATAATTTGATGTTATTTGGGATAATCTTTTAGTATTTAGTTTACAAAATAAGATTCGTATGAGTTTTAACTGGAATTGAATTCCAAACTCTTTTCAAATGATTGAAATGTTGTTTTACTGACAAAATAATGAAATAGAAAATCAGTGCATATAATCAGTGATCACTTAATCATTTGATGATCATTTGAGGGTCAGTTTTGTCATTGAGTGAAGTGTTAGTGTATTTGTCGGACCAATAGATGCGATCGATTTTTCATTTTAGAAGTGCACTACTTTTCAGATGACTCTAAATAAAGTTGAAATGAAAATTTCAAACACTGTATCTGTATTTGTATCTTTATTTTTATCTAGTACATTTCTACAGTTATACAACTAGAGCTCATTTGGGAACAGTTGTGAGCAAATATTCTCATAAAATAATCCAATTCCTATATATTATCCTTTTTATGTGCTCTTCTTTTGTTTACTCATTTATGTTGTTTTGCTTCAATTTTGAAAAAAAAGATCAAATTCTTTACACAATTTTCAATGAATGGTTTCCATTATTTTGTTGTTAAGTTTAGATAAAAGTTATCGTCAAAAGCCATGAAATTAATGGAAATTTTCTTCATTTATGTCTATTTATTGGAGTTTATGTCGTGTCAAACATTCATTAATTAAGATTTGAAGGTTTGCTTCAAGAAGTCATAACACTTGTAGTAGTGGTCGCCCGCTATTACACTGTCTTTTAGAAAGAATTTTAATAATAATTGGCTTCACTTTTAAAAGTGGTCTCTTTATTGCTTATTATTATTATTATTCTTTAAATTATTTTTTATTTTGTATAAAGAAAATTCTGTGATATTATTATAGTTGAAAAGAGAATAACAAATGTTGTAAATGATGTAAACGATGACATTTTATCATTTTTTGCTCCATTAAGTAATCTATAGAAATATCGATAAAAATTTTAATTTCTGTTCACTTCTAATATATAATCAGTTCTTCTCTTTTCTGTGTAATTGAATTCTTGTTGTTTTGAAAACAATTTATTTTTGTGTCTAATTTGAGGAAAACTAACAAAAGTTTCACATTTAGAGTAACTCAAAGCACATAAAAGGTATAGAATTGAAGTCTTTGTATATCTTAAGAAAACTAAACCAACAAAAGAGTCAAATATCTGATCCTAAAGTCGACAATCATTTGAATTAGAGAAATGACATTTCTATGAAAACTAATAGATTTGAGGAAATAAAAAATTGGTTCACTTTATTAAAAAAAGTGGCGAAACATAGCCTTCGAAACACATTTTTATTATGCAATCGATTAATAAGATCGCAATCAATCAAATATGAATGGAAACCAAAGTCAGGCCCTAATATATTAGACTCGATTTCGAAGATGGAGTGAAATGTTTAAGACTTTAAAATATCTTTTGGAGGGCTTAGAGTTTATCGGCACTGGATTTGACTGAAAGACAATTTATATGAACCGAATCATTGGCCCATAAAATAGTGCAAAAGAGGAATAAAATGCAGACAAAAGCAGCCAAAATAGGACTCAGAATGACATCAATTAATTATGGGGTGGATTCCACTAATCAAACACTCAGTGCTCACAAATTGTGGCTTTAAATTCAACTCAGAATTCAATTCAGATTTTACGGATAGATTGCAGTTTACAAAAGAGACTCTTCTTTGTTCCTATTTATTCTTTCATTTTGAAAAATTTAAACTTATCAAGATTATCAAAGCCACTTCATTCGATTCATTCAACCAAATTATAATAAATAGATCTAAATATAAAAACTTTGCCAAAACTCACTTCTTTTGAATAACATTTCCAAAGACTTAAAGAATTGTTTTGTTTTGTTGTTTTGTTGACCACTCTTTGAAAATATGCATAAATAAGAGTATTATGTATTTATTATAATAAAAAAAGTTTTTATTTATTTATTTATTTATTTATTTATTCTAATTTTGTTTTTTTATGGCGTCGATTTGGGCGAAGAGTCGTTTACACAATATTTTAAAGACTTCGAAAACAGTTTTAAAAAATGACTGAAAATTTGCCAAAAAATAATTGAATCGATTAAAAGTAGCCCTCAATTCATTATTTTGATGTGAAAACTATTATATCCCAGTATATAAAACATTTAAAAAGCTTTTGATTTTAAAATATTAATAACAAAACAAATTTCCTCTGATAAAAATGATCATAAATGATCATGGCAAAAATAACTTAATCTGAAATTTAGGACTAAACCTTTATTCTTAATTAAATTAAAGATATCTATTATTTTTATTTTACTTTTTTTTGCAAATCTATGGCAATGAAATTAGTTATTAATTAATGTTTTGGTCATATCTTAAAGTTTAATCTAAAAGTAGAGTCCATCCAATTCTACTTAAATGACTCATTGAATCAAATCAAGAATAAGACTCTCATTAACGCAAAATCTGATAAAATTGTTAAACAAATAATCCAAACATTATTTCTACTCTAATTCAGTGTCCATTTGAGATAAACTAAGTATTAGATTAAAATGACTCAAAATTCGTTAACTTTTTATTTGATATAAAATCAATTATCTATTAATTGATTCTTTTCTTTTAAAAATCGATATTAATTTGAAGTCAATTTATGATATTCTTTGAACTTAATTTTGAAAAACATATAGACTTTGAGTGAAATCTTTTGACTTATAAATGAATTTATTATTGATTTTAACGTAATTTATGTATAAAAAGGGATTTTGTTTTGTCTTTCATTTGAAATTTTATTAAATTTTAAAAAAGTGATTAAAAAGCGATTAAATCAATCATTAAATCAATTGTTTTGTGATGTCGTTTCCCATTAGTTATAAAACACTCATTATTTTAGATGAAAGTAATTACTTCTTAGAGACCAGTTGTGAACAAACCTTTGAATTCGATGTAATAAACAAATCCCGTCAGCCGTCGGGTATAATCCCTTTGTGTCCAATTAGTAAGTCTTTGTGGACCTGTTCTGTCGAAGCCATCGCTGAATACTGTCGTATAGTTTGGGATATATTTCCTGAAGGCGAACGACTCATGCGTTTTGTGGTTTGTGGTACCGATTCTGCAAATGATATCAATGACTGGAACAGTGAAGAACAGAATCTACAGAATTGTATGGAATGGTTGTCTAAATGTGGTTCTCTCTCACACTTAAAAACAAATAAATATAAATCGCCTGAAAAAAGTCAAATCATTAATGGTTTGAATAAAGCGATTGAAGCCCTTTCAGAGCCGACACAACTCCAAACCATTCGTTCAAAGGAGTCGTCGACCGAACCCTCAAATAAGGGACGAATTGTTTGCATTTCTTCGTTTAGAAACGATTCTCACATAAAATCATTAGAAGAGTCCGTAAAACAACTGATTGTCGAACGAAACGAATTAATTGTTAAACAAAAACAAATCGACAAAAAGTGTGGACTTTTAACAATTGATTTCTGCGAATTAGTTTTCATTAATACTTTTCCGATCGAAGACCAGACAATGACATCAAAAATACAGGAAATACCAAAACATAGTTTAAGTTCTTTAGTTTCTTCTGAAATTCATTCCGTAAAATCTGGCCGTTATTTGGCGGCAAAGCTCTCATATTTGGTATTAAGTCATTTCGATTTGGCCTCGACTACAGTCACCGGTATTCCTATGAAAGAGGAACAAAATGCCAGTTCTTCGGCTAATTATGACGTAGAGATCGTTCACTCTTCACAATCACATACCGACTCTTTTAAATCGGGTTCCGTTTCAGTAGAAGGCGTTTGTGTCAAACAAATAAGAGAAGGATTTTCTTATGACACAATAAGTCTGAAGTGGTGCACTCCTCGAACAAATGCAGTAGAGCTCCATTATGTGACAGCTGCTCATCGGTTTACATCTGTTGATGTGAACAGTCGACCGGCCAGTTGTCTCACAAACTTTCTTTTAAGCGGAAGAACTGTTATGTTAGAAATGCCTCGACTTAAAGGCTCTAAATATATGTCTCATATGCTGTCCAGTCATTGCGGAGAGCTATACATACATACTTTAGGCACCGGTCGATCTATTCTTGAGGATCCGCCCTCTATTAGTGAAGGCAGTGGCGGTCGGGTTACAGATTATCGGATCAATGATTTCGGAGAAATGATGAAAAAGAATCGTTTGGTCGCGTGTCGTCTCATTCCGAGTGCTAACAAAGAGGTGTTATTACCGATAGAAAAGGCGAAGCAATCGTTGGCCAAACAAACGATTTATTGGCCGCCAGTTATCGGACACACAATTCTTTATAACATTCAAATTCAAATCCAAAGTTTCTTAAGTTTAGTCCCAAAAGAGTTCTTAACCGAAGACGAAGTTCTCGAATGTAAAAAATCAATCTATAATTTGGTGGGAATGGAGAGCAAAGGAACTGCTCTTCCCGTTCCGACAATTGGTTGTAAAGGAAAGGGACCCAAAAGAGAAGAATTATATCGAATGCTATGGAATGAAGTCGAGTATTTCGTTCGGTCTTATTGTGTGACTCCCGAACACAAACAAATTCTAAACTGTGTTTTGGAATGTCGTTCAAAGCCTTCCGACCATTCGAGTGGTCCCTCTCTTCGAATGACAAACAATGATAACATAGAAGAGCCACCAAAGAGACAGTCCAATGGCGCCAAATCGAGTGACAATTCGTGGGCCTGGAAAGAGCTCAATGACTGGGCCCGCACTGAACTCAACCTTATGTCTGATAACCGAAATGGAGGCAAAACTCCCGAACCCGAGATTAAGAAATTAAAAACCAGTCCTTTTGAAGCCACGACAGGAACTCAATCTTTGCTCAATATTTGGACAAATAAACTGAATGACGACAATTCCAAAAAGCGAATGGAATTTGTGGGTCGAACCACATCTGAGGGTAATATCGCTAAACTTTACATCAATTTAAATGAAAAACAAGAAAAGGAGTGACTCTTTAAAAGCATTTGTAATTTGTTTCAAATCATTTGTAAAAAATTAAACCTATTTTTCAATCAAAATCTTTAAAATAAAATTCTTTTATTTATTAAATACAGTCTGTGTTCGATATAATCAAGTATAATTTAAGCACCGACCTCTCATATGACACTTAAAATGTTAAATGCTCTTTATTTAACATGATTTAACCAGAACATCCATATAATGAGATGCAATTTTAACTTTCATTATGTCTCCGGTAATAGTTCTGACAAATGCTTTAAATTATTTTTTTAAATGCTTTTTCAGTACCGTTTGGCACAACTGCTTTTTTGCGGTAAATATGTCCGAGTGTTTGGAATTGCTTTTTAGGTTCGCGCTCTGACCCCTTGCAAACACTGAAACTTTACAAAAGTTTGCGGTTAAAACTTCTACTCTTATTTGAAAATATATTTACTTTTCATAACTGAGAGATGACTCAATTTGTCTTTTAAAGTACAAAAAAATAAATTTAATGACAGACATAGCAGGGATGGTGAAAGGGGAGGGGTATTCCGGAATACCCCCCCCCCCTAGAAGGCAAAATTTTCAAAATACCCCCCCCTAGGAGTTTGGGACCCTTAACATTAGCGTCTATGGAC
>JAQFZM010000655.1:0-27398 GCA_034695785.1 Galumna obvia
TCGGAGTCAATAGAAAAGTGAAACAAATGTTGAAAATCAAAAGATTTTGCGTTTAAATCACTTTTCATACAATCATTTATTACTATTTGTTTTAAAAGAGATTTTTCTTCACTCATTTTTAACAGAAAAAAAATTGAATGAAATCATAAAAAAAAGAGTTTATATGAAACAAAACTGTCATCTCTCAGGTTAGGTACACAACTGAATTAGACTTAAATGTGTTTTAGAGGAAAAGGAAAGTTTAAAGTCATTATCCTATTTGAGACGATTTGGACTGAGTTTAAGTTCACTTATATTTGAGACGAATAGTTGAGTGTTAATCGACACTAAGTCATGGGCTAGAGGTCGAACTTGAAAACCCAAACCCGTGAGACCCGGTGAAACCCATACCCGTTTCCGGATTTGGGCGGGTTTAGGATTTTTTGTTTAAATAATTAAAATATTGAGATAGTTATTTTTTTAATATAATATATAAAAACAAAAGAATATTAAATATTAAATGATTTTATATAATTAGAGTCCATTTAAATATATACAATAAATAAAATAAATATTGGGTCTTATCAGGGTTTGGGCTTTTTCCGGGTCTTGACGGGTTTGGGCGGGTTTGGGTTTTGAAACTTTGGGTTTGGGCGGGTACGGATTTTACGTATTTGGGTTTGGGCGGGTACGGGTCTCAAAATATCTTATAGGTTTGACCTAATTCATAGGCTATGATTCATAGTTATTGACTCAATATTAATACATGAATATAGAAGTCAATTGACTGAAGTTTAAACATTTAATAAATATAACTAATAACCAGTGATACAAATTTTCGGGAGGTAAAATCGCCAAAATCGGTCGGGAATCGGGAAATAAAAACTGTTAAAATCGGGAGTAAAATCGGAAATATAAATACTGAAATTTTGCCAAAAATATTACTTTTTAGGGTATATAAATTATTGAAAATTATTTTTTTAACATTTTAACTAGAATTATGATGTTTTCATCATCAAAAGATTTTATTTTTCAAAACATTTATTAATTTTTTAACTAAAATATTTACTGAATGACAACTGGATTACATTTTATATAAAATTTCATATTTATAAGATGAAAAATACTTATTTGCCATCAAATAGTTATTTTTGGTAAATATTTTGAAATTATTTAAAATTTTATTAAAATATTCTAAATATTTACAAAATTCTTAAAAATTATATATTTTTTTTAAAATTGGATGAATTTTAGCTATAATCGGGAGTAAAAAGTCAATATTTTTATTTTCGGCGATTTTTATAAAAAAAACCAAAAATCGGGAAAAACCGAGAAATTATAACTGCATATATTTAACCTATTATATGCCATTAAACTTATAATAGATTATTCCCGATACTATGACCAACCGTTTAAAATCGGGATTTCCCGGTTATGTGTATCACTGGTCATTACTAATGATTCATTAATTTCTGCTTTTTATTGCTTAATGAATATTTAAGAACATCTTTTTAAAAAATAATATTTAATAATTATATAAATTTTTATTAATAATAAAATTAATTGAATAAATAAAAACTTAAGAATTATATATAATGTGAGAACAAATTTGCAATTATTTCTCAATGAGTTTTGACATTTTTAAAAGTTTTATCAAATATTAGTCATAAATTAATGGGAAATCAATGCATGTATTTGACATAACTTTAATATTAAAAATCCAAATAAACAGTCGACTCTTATATGCGTTAATCAGAAATCTTTGTCATCAGAAACGAAAAATATTACTAACTTTTAGGTTAGTTTTCAATACAAAACTGAACACTTTGTCATATAATTTGTAAGAGAATACTTGTGAATTACTTTCTATTTTATTAATCAATCTCATTTTTCTTTAGACGAACTAATTTCATCAAAATTTTTTATATGTAATATCTGAACAAGATCAATTAGAATTTTCAAAACTTTAAAATTTGCAAGCTATTTTCTTTTTCTTAACTAATAAAAATATTGAAAACCTATTGATTATGATTTCCAATTGGAATTTCAGGCCCTTTTTATCTCAATCCTAAATACTATTACCAAGATAATTGAAAAATAAACCCCTTAATATTTTATTAAAATTCAAATATTTCACCTTTAGTATACGTTGTATCATGATCAAACTCTATCAAAAAAGATCCTGACCAATGACTATCAAGTATTGTTCATATTTTCAAGCGCGCACTTTAAATATTCCGAATCTAAATTATGATTTTGTTTATAAAAATAAATGAATTTCATTCAAAACACTTAAAATATGGAATATAATGATAAACCAAATTATTAGAAAATAAGTAGGGTAAAATAAAAATTTTCAACTATTATAAAATCTAGATAAAACCACAGTTGGGGTAAAAAATAATTTTTCTTATATAGTATTGGAAATATTTAAAAGGTATTGGATAAAAAGGTTTTGGCATTTCCTTAGAGACATTCATATTGGAAAGGAAAGTCTATTCCTTGGGCTACATCTCGTTATAATAATAAAAGTTTTCTTTAATTTATGAAAAATATCTTTTACTTAATTAAATAAATACCATTTACTTAATTTTCGACCATTTTTTCTATTTTTCTGCAATTTTGCCAATTTTCCCCCTTTTTTAGAGGGAATACCAAATTTTTCTGCTTAATATTCAGGGGATGTTTTGGAAAACCCCTTTTAGCCATCCTTGATATACATATACATGTATAATGATTATATATCAATATATATATATATATTTTATTTTATGAATTTTTTTCAATTTTTGGAGTCAATTATTCTAATATTGAATTTTGCCTTTTTTTAAGTGAAAATATTTGACAAAATTGATGTCAAAAGAGACCAAATGTTTAAATATTAATATTTCTTTCAATTTATTTATTCAGCGCTTCTCTTATAACGAGTATTGAAAACAAATATATTTGATATAAATTGAGAAATAAAAATATTGAATAAACTTTAAGATATTGTTAACATTATTTCTCTATAAAATTCAATATTTATTTAAAAATTGAAAATATTTTCCTATTATTCATACGTATGTCTGAAACAATATATCTTCTCCTCAATTCTTGTTAATATATTGTTAATAATTATATCAAAATATAATTATTATTATTATTATTATTAATATTAATATTATTAGATATCAAATATTCATTTTTATACAATCTTTTCTTTAAAATTTGTTTCAATGGAAGGACGGCTCATATTTAGCGGAATTTTTGTTGGAAAAGGGTTATGAAGTGCACGGAATTATTCGTAGATCGAGTTCGTTCAATACGGGTCGTATTCAACATCTATATAAGGATCCATTGACTCACAGTCAGGGCTGTAAGGCTTACATTCATTTGTCTTATAGACAACAAATAATTGATTTAATTGAAAACTAGTGATGCGCTTACATTACGGCGATATGACTGACAGTTCGTGTTTAGTGAAAATCATTCACGACATACGTCCCACAGAAATATACAATTTGGCGGCACAGAGTCACGTCAAAGTCTCTTTCGATTTAAGTGAATATACCGCTAATGTCGACGCTTTGGGAACTCTTAGAATCCTTGACGCTATCCGTACGGCTAACCTCGAATCTACTGTCCGTTTCTATCAGGCCTCAACATCTGAACTCTACGGTAAAGTACAACAAATACCCCAAACAGAGTCAACACCATTTCACCCGCGCTCTCCTTACGGTAAATCAATAATTTGTGAAAATAGTATTTATTTAGTATTTATTAATTAATTTCATTATTTAAATAAAATTTATAAAAATGTGTTTAACGTTGAGGTGTGGCCAAACTCTATGGTTATTGGATTGTTGTCAACTATAGAGAGGCCTACAATATATTCGCAGTGAACGGCATTTTATTCAATCACGAGTCGCCCCGAAGAGGAGAGACATTCGTAACGCGAAAAATCACTCGATCTGTAGCCAAGATCTTATTAAATGAATTGGAATATTTTGAACTTGGTAATTTAGATGCTCGCCGCGACTGGGGTCACGCTCGTGACTATATCGAAGCCATGTGGCTTATGCTACAACAGCCTAACCCTCAGGATTATGTCATATCTACCGGTGAATCTCATTCTGTTCGGGAATTTGTTGAACTGGCCTTCAAACATATGGGCAGAGAAATAGTGTCAGTCATATTTCAAATTATTTCAAATAATATTACATTAAAATTATATTTTAACTCAAATTCAAAACATCTATAGTTTTGAATTTGAGATTCCATTCAATTGAATGAAAAGATTAACAATAATTCAAATATAAAAGAATTGACAAAAAGTATAGTTTTGAACATTTTTTCATTAATTTTATCATTTTATGCGATAAACGATAAGATTTTAATATTAATTAATTGAATATTTGGTTTCGACAGATGGGAAGGAAATGGTATTAATGAAGTGGCAAAAGAGAAAGAGTCCGGTATTGTACGCGTTAGAGTCAATCCAAAGTATTTCCGTCCATCTGAAGTGGTGAGTGCTTTGACAATAGAGTGTATGGTATGATACCATTGATACCACTGCCCAACAAAAAAACATTTTTGGCCACTTTTTGGTGTTAGCCTTTCGAGTGTTATTGAACTCTCAATGCAGAGACAGTCGGAGTCAGAATAAACACTTTAGAAAACCCCATTTACAGTCCAATTGTTTGGACACTTTTGAATCTATTTGAAGAGTACTCGTCTTTTAAGAGTAGTATTAATTTTATGCCTCAATTCTTGATTCTCAGCGACTCCTCAAAAGAGAAGCAAAAAATCTTTTTAATCGTTTGTAAAAATACTTCAAAATATTCTTTTTATTCAAATATTTTATTCAATATATTCGACACTTTTTTAGGCATTTTTTGATACTTTCTTTGGCTTTCAATCGATTATTAAATTATATAAATTTGAGAGAAGTGTTTGATTTTTGCCACAAATGGTGAGATTATATATACGTTGTGTGAGTCTGTGCTATATTTGGGTTTTGCTATAATTTCTCGTCATTTGTTATAATTTTGAAAATTTGTTTGAATTGAAATATGAAAAGTCAAGCAGTGATTGAAAACATATTTTTGTTGAATATGTCTTTAATTACTTAATACGTGCGCCAAATATGTGTCTTGTCTTAAGACACTCGACTCGAGCCCACACACATTGAGACAAATCCTGAGTTTTCCTAAACTTCTTTATTTTAATCCTTAGAATCTAATGATTGGAAATACTTTTCACATAATATCTGTTCTCATTATTGGATGAAATAATTTTCTAACTTTTAATTTAATATCGAAACTCTCGGAAACTGACAGTTGCTTAAGAGTTGTGCCCCTAAGGAAAAGTTAGGCAATAGAGAGCTAACAGAGAGCTAACGGATCTGTTATGAGTTTCAATCGAATTGAATTAATTTTATGTGTTTTTCGTTCAAATCCAATGTCTGCTGACTTGAGCTCAAACATCATCTGACTATGAAGTGATGCATCATTTCATGTCTAACCCATTAAATGTTTACTCGTTTCTACAAATTTGTCTCAAAACTAAGAAAAATAAAGCGAAGTCATAGAAAATAGTCATATCTATTACAATATTTGACGAATTTATTGAAAATGGGCTCAATTTTGTGGATTCACAGTTAAGTACGGTATAGAAATATTGGGCCACACATCTACACATCCACACACATATACACACACATCCAATCTATTCAATGTATTTAATAAAAGGATTTCGGTGTAGACTTCGACTACACTCTATGTGCAAATTGTGCTCTCATTTTGATGAACCACTTGATCCACGGCTTAACAGCACAATAGAGCCCTCCAGTTGTTATTCTAAGCGAGTGTTAGCTCTAGTTTTCTCTCTTTCTCACTCCCTGTCCTCTCTATCCTCTCATTCCTGATCTCATTCTCGCATTTTTTCATCTAATACTCAAAATTGATTGAATGAATGGAAAGCACCACAAAAAAAGTTTGTATTATAATTCCAATTCTATTTGGGTTCTGAACACTGATATCGTAATCATATGTTGGGAATTGAGTGAAATTCAGTGAATATTTTAGTTAAACCACAAAATCTCTTTCTCTATACTCACGTCTTTCAAATGCTTTATTTGTGACAAAAACTGCATTTAATTTATCAAAAAAAAAACCTTCAAAATAACAACAAAATGTTTTAAATCGTAAATAATTCAAAAAATATTCTTTACTTCTCATATATTTTTCATATATTCAATACTAAAAAATACCCAATTCTTAAACATTATATAAAAGAAATCATATATTAAGTGAAAGTTTGCATTCATTTGTTTTTAATTTAAATAATTAGTTAAGACATTAGAGACTACAATACGATATGAATTTTAGTTAATATTTGTTGTAAATATTTCTTCGTTAGAAATAGAAAAACTTATAAATTATGATTTCTGTGAACAATAGGTTCAGTTACACTATTGGTTGGACTTTTCTGCCGGGGATGTGATGTAAAGTAAAGCTATCGCATCACTGGTAGTGATGGCAAACAATAGGTCTCTATAGAAGAAAAATCAATATTTTTTGAAGAATATTCTCCTAAAATATTATTTGATTACATTTACTATATTTAGAATAAATGGAGTTTAAGTCCATTTGTTTTAAGTTTATTTGATTTGAATTCATCTTTAATTGAATTATTCAAAATTTGGCAGAAATTTATTATTTTGATCACTATTTCCTATTGGTATTTGTGGTGGTTTGTGCTCTTGTATTCCCTGCCCAACCTTTCATTTTGTATGTGCTGTCATGTAATGGTTGTGTTTATTTTGGGGCCCAACGAAAACAGTCATTAATGACCGCCAGAACCAGTCCTATAATAATAAATATTAGGCCAACAAAGCATTGAATCAAAACTGAGAACACATTCACTATAAGAATATGTCAATCGATTGCCGAAAACATAATAGTATTTGACGTCAAAACTTATTTAATTTCTGAACACAATTCTAATACAATGACTTAAATACTTTATTGAATTCTTATTTATCTAAAACTCTTATGATTTTCTTATATAAGACTTAAAATTTCTTTTAAATTCACCAAAACTTCAATTCAATTATTGTTTGAAGAATTTTGTAAAATATTTAACTTTTCATGAATTAAAGACATAGAAATAACAAATGATTTGATTCACTTTCCGTTTTCACTCAATTCACAGTTAGTGTCCGATTATAATCCTCGACATTTTGCAAGTCTGACATTCGACCACTTTTTTTGTTTTCATATTAAAATGTTATTCTTCTTAAGCCATAGTCTATAGTCTCAAAGAGTGATCAAAGATTATAAAAATTCAAATGTATTTATTGTTCTCAGGATTTCTTATTAGGCGACTCCACTAAAGCCCGAACACAACTCAATTGGAAGCCTAAGACTTCATTCTTGGTATGATTTCTTTGTTCTCTCAATATTTTCTCAAAAAAATGATTGCATTAAATGTAATTATTTTCAAATTCATAGAAATTAGTCGAAGAAATGGTCGACTCAGACATAGAACTAATGCGACGAAATCCGAGCGCTTAACATTTCCTCTAATAGTCTTAATAGTGTTTAAACACGACTTTTAAATCATTCCGAACCCCAACTGTGTTCTCTCATTGAGAAATAATAAGAATCTCCGACCGATTATTAATTTATTGATTCATTTATAACAAAAAAATTAATTTTATTTATTATTTATTAATAATATTATGTATTCTTTTGTTTTATATTTAATAAATGAAGTAATAAATTATTTCATTATTTTGCTTCAAATGAATCTTTTTATGCATTTTTGACAAACAATTACAACACTAAAGATAAACTGCGAAACGAAAGATAATATTATTTTATTTATATTAAAAATATTTATAAATTCAATGGATATTATCACAAATAGTCGTCGATTTGTTTAATCAGTTGTTTGTATCGATTATTAGACTTCACTATAATTTTTGTTCTAATCGTTCGTAAATATATTTATCGATAATTTATTTATATAAGAATTTTAAATGTGTTTAACAATAAATCAATTTATTTCTAAATTATTGTTCGCTTAATAATAATAAAACAATAAATTTCTCCTTTTAATTGCGGGTTTTTTTTACAAAATTGATAAATTGACCACACACTACATGTATAATGACCATGCTCTTGTTTTATGTTCTATCGCTTTATTTATTTCTCACAAAATTTGAACACAATTTAGAGAAGAAGCTCTCTGTTGTCAACTATGAATATATGAGATATTACAATGTGTGTATCTGTGTCTTATGAACATAAATTGATAAATTGTATGAACCGCTAATCCTTTAAATGTTAATCCTGTTATACATTGTCTGTTATGAGTATTCGTGTTATAAACAGATTTACCTGGTTTCTACTACATAACAGACAGTTTCTACTATAATATAAAATATTAATATTTTTGCAATTAATTAAATATAAGACATTTTCCATTGACTTCTAATTTTACGAATAAACAAATTAAAACAAAATTTTAACAAAAGTTATATATTTATTTGAACTTAAATTCATTGAAAAATTATAGTTAAATAATTCTTTATTTGTTGTATATTTGATGAGAAAATATCAATGATTAAAAAGTTATCATGGTAACTATATAAATATTTTTGTCAACTATTAATTGTAAATAAATGATTCATTTATGGCTCATATAATCAAAATTTTTTCTTTTAATAAAATTTTATCGAAATATTATTCGTTTAATAAAATTTATGAAAACTTTTGGTAGTTATGAGCAGGGATTCACTTGTATTACATAGGGAGTGAAACATTCTATAATTCTTACTGTACGAGTCGACCATGTTCATTCATTAACAAAGTTTAGTGTTCATGGGGTTCTCATAGATTAGGCACTAAATGTACTAAAAAAGTGTACTAGAAGTGAATCGCTGGTTATGAGTATTCCTCGAGAATAAATGCATTGTCACTAATTAACGAATAGTCTGCAAGCAGTAAGTTACCATGGTATGTATATGATCTCAATCCAATCGAATTTAGTATAAACTTATGTGGAATATAATTACAAATTGAAAATTACTTGAAATTGATTTCAGTTCTAAAGTTTGTTTTGAGTCAAAGAGGATATGAAACGAAATTTAATAAACAAAAGATAACTATTTTATGTTGAATTTTATAAATAAATAAGTTATAAATTAACAAACTTTTAGTTTATGAACTCATCCAATGTTTGTCTTACATTCGATCAAATGATATGAAAGAGAAAACTGTTTTAATTAAAACAAACATTTAAAACGTTTTATAAAAAATATATTTACAATCAATCAGTTGTTTTACTTCAGTCACAAAGATTCTCATTTAAAGGCCTTTCAATGAAAGACAGAATATATGACATCAACTAAAAATACTGAAAATGAAAAGAGTTTTGTGTAAAATGAAAGCCTCTTTAGTGAAAAGTCGATGGCATTGAGTACTTCCTCGTAATTAAACAGAAATATTTGTCGAATATATTCTTAACAAATTCTTAAACTAATAGTTTTTGACTCATGTCTTGTGTTTATTGAAGATTTGATAAGAAGTTGTTTATGTATATAAAACTTATTTAAATATAATATTTATTCAAAACTAAAGAGTTATTACTAAATAACAACGAATTAGTTTTGTTACCAAATGTTTGTTTTCGTCGCTAACTCTAAGAGAGCTGTAAAAACCTATTCGGACCCCTTTTGTTGTCGGCCCCCAACCCTACCCCAAAACTATCGCAAAGGCTTTGTTTACAATTGAACCGCCGATAAAACATAAATTCAGAGGAAAACACATAAATTCATTAAAACAGAGACTTTACTATAATTTTGTGATTAATATGTGTTTTTGCTTAACTAACTCTCACTCCTAACTCATCTCTTCCTCTCTCTATTCGTTTCGTTCTTCATCTCTATTCCAATATTTATTTATTTAATTTTGAGGTTTGTGTACACTTTAGACCAAATCTCAAACAAAATCCACATTTTTAATAATTAAAAATATTCCCTCACTTTTTCAACTCATCCACAGTCACATTACAGTCACAGTACAGTCACATCTATAAAGAGAGAGCCCACCATCTCTTTTAAACTAATGCTTTCCATTTAAAATTGTCATCAATCAATGCATTAAGTGATCGCCTTTTTCTCATTAATTACTTTTGAGTGTCAGTCCATAATCCAAATCAAAGCAACGAAAATACTACACAAATATAGAGGTTTGTCTTTATTTGTCTTTATTTGTCTTTTTCTGTCTTTTTCTTCATTATTTTATTAGAGTTTAAACATAATTCATTAAATTTATGAAATAATTATTAATTTATTGCAAAAAAGTCATAATATTATACTAAAGTATTATTCTATTGGTATAACTATTATTTAACAAAAAACCCTTTTATTGAAAATTCAATTGTATTTGTAATGGAAATTATAATTAATTATTAATTTATTTTTAATTTTAAATTAATTTATAGCTAATAATCGTTTATTAGTAATAAGTTTAATCTTAGGTATAATAATTATAGTTATGATCAATACTCAGAGTGAGTATAACTTCATGAAAAATGACTTAAAAACTTTATTTGAATATCAGTATTAGTCATAAGCTAGGTCAATTAGTTTTCAATTGATTTTCCATAAATAAGTAGCAAATGAATAAAAATGAGTAATTTGTTTGTCAACACTAAAGGGTTGCATTAAATTGAAGGCAGACTTCAATTGATATTCAATTCTCAATATTCAGATTTAAGTGTAATCGGACTCAAGTTTTAATATTTTTAGTTTCATTTTTACATGAGTTCTGAGAAAATGTTGCAAACGTGCTATAGTTTAAACTCATATTTTGTTTCTGAGCTCACATTATACAGACTTTATTTGTTTAAATAAAAAGAAAACGTTTTAATATTTTTGTTGATTTTCATAAATATTTGATACAAAATTGAATTGTAGTCATAATTTTGATTATATCGAAAGATAACATGAAATTTAAGGTTTTGTAAGATATCTTTTAATTATAAAATAAGTAATGGAAAGTGTTTGGTCTGTTTGTATGGTCTGTTTATAATAGTTATACTAATATCGATTGATCTCATTATATATCATTCAATTGTCATTCAATCCATAAGTTTATTGTATAAAATCTTCTCATATATCTCTTAAATGTTTAATAAATATATTCGTTATAAAAGTATTTTATAAATTAGTTCTTTCAGTTACTTCAGAGTCGGCCAAAGATAAACGATTAATATATGATTAGAAAATAGTTATTAAACTTAAATGTAAAATAAGGTAAACTAAAGTTAAAAAATTTATAGTCTTGACTCCAAAATGAGTGACTCATTTTGATTTCAAAGAATACTTCAATTTGTGGTATTCCTCAAAATAAAATTTTATATTTTTGGTATAAGTTTTTTATATGGATTTACTTTTGATAACAAATTAATATTTATTCAAAAAGTTATGAATTTAAAAGTTTTTGTAATTAAAATATGAGCTCATATTATAAGTTTTAAATTTACAAATTGTTAAGATTAAAATAGATTAGAATTATATCTGATTTATGAAATGAATCGTTAAATTAAAGTTAATATAATGTAATGAAAAGTGATTTTCTTTGATTTCATTTGTTTATAAAATTCATTTATTCAGAGAATGATTTTATGTCGACAACACTATTCAAAATCATTTGTTATTATTTATTTGAAAGAGAATTTGCAAATTGAGTAAAATGAGCTCAAACTCCCCCTTAAAAGATGGACATCTCTGACGTCTATTTAAGTGATTGAATGCAATTGAAATTAATTTTAGATAAAATATCAGATATTATATAACAATTAGATGTATGTCCTGTTCTTTGATAGTATCCAATAATGAATAGGAAACTGAAAATTCAAAGCATATATTCATTAGATATGTTTGCAATGAAAGAGAGTTTGACTAAACATCTCTTTATTGTTGAATATATTTATTCGTTTGTGTGAAAAGTAATGTCAAAAAGAGCTATACTATAGCTATAGAATATTAGGAGAGACATAGAATGGGGCAAAAAATAGTAAAGCTGTCAAAACAAACATTAGCGCACAGTTAGGCTTATCGTCATATCCTGCCTGGGTGGTCATTCAAACAAATATAGCCTTGTTAATACTTTTATTTGCACCGCACACTCACTCGAATAAAGGCATTCCAGGGTCTCGTTATCATTGAGGCATTGAATTGTGAATTGTTGACAGCATACCTGTGCTCTCCATTGTTAACATCACTTAAGCTATTTGTTTAGCCATTGATGCCAACAGAAAACGTTTCATTCATTCAAATTTACTAATAATTTATAATTTGTTGAAAATTCGCTTAAAATTTGGTTTATTTGACAAAACCTTCAAATCGTTGTATATTTAGAGCCATTGATTAGTAACAGAGTTGGGATGTGTTGGTGTATGTAATAGTCCAGTGCAAAATTGCGCCACTAATTGATGTTTTTTCCTTCTGCTTAATATGAGTGGATATGTTTCGATGTGTTTCGCCTAAATCTCTTCTTTTTTGTGTTCTTCATATGTTTAGGTTATTCACTGTTGTGTTTATATTTGATCACATTTTCTCTGCTATAAGAAGACCTCCACTATCGACCTCTTCCTTCAAAAGTAAAATAAGTGAAAAAATGTAAACATTTGGAACGTATGGTTGTCTTATATATGTTTAAATGTATGCACAGTTGAGGTTCAAAAAATATTCTGGAAAACTTTCATAGACTATAAATGTATTATTTTCATAGTAATAGTCGTCTTATAATTCCTTTTCAAAGTGGAAGACGTATTCAAAATGTTTTTTCTTTAGTGACTGACTGTCGAACTTATATTGAGATAAACAGTTTTTACTTGAATTCTGAGTCTATTCTCAAACTTATGACAAAATGTTCAGAACTGACTATTGGATGATTATTGGATGGCAGAGGAATAGCATATAAGTGATGCCATATCTATAATATCTATAAAAATATATTTGTTTTCATAACTGTTTGCTTGATTTGATTTTGATGTCTCACTATATATACTGTTATCTTATGGTATGAGTGCTATGAGTTGTGTGTGTTTTGTAGCGAATAAAAAATCAGTTAAAATGCTTTGGAGACGATCACAAAAAAAAGTTATGAGGAGTAGTACTGATCCTGTAATCGACTGGTACTGTGTATATATGATGAGCGCAAAACTATGAATTTGCGCTTCACCACTGTATAAACAGGATAATATTTACCCTGAGCTCAGTCTCTTTCCCAGTGCTACATATGCTTACGATTTGTATTTGTATTTGTATTATATCTATTTCATCAGTCAAAGTGTGTATATGTGTTGACTCTATGGCTGCGATACGATTCTCTTGGCTCAGGCGATGAAGTGTTTTTCATCATCAACTATATGTGTTCTCCAACAACGAGTAGCAACACCTCAACACCAACACATCTCTCCGGCCATAATCATAGATCAATTCAATGTGTTTTATATATATATATATAGCGCTTAATATGAATAGAATAATAGCGCTATAATTGAAATAAGTATGAGTTGTGGCCCACAAGTTGTGTGTCTGATGTGGTTATCCTTATCTTATTCTAATTGTACGAAACTGTGATGGATGTGTTATTCTAACAAAAGACCGCTCTCTTCGTGTGAAAGGAAACATTGATATATACCGTATATATCAATATATAATTTGTCTTTTATAGTGTGTATG
This sequence comes from Galumna obvia, assembly GCA_034695785.1. Classification (NCBI taxonomy): domain Eukaryota; kingdom Metazoa; phylum Arthropoda; class Arachnida; order Sarcoptiformes; family Galumnidae; genus Galumna; species Galumna obvia. The sequence goes on from JAQFZM010000655.1 coordinate 13,724, forward strand.
TATCAGATGGTGTGCTCTGGCACTGGTATTAATACAGCCGATGGCAGTCACCGAATGTTATGCATAGCAAAAGTTTATTTTACTCTAAGCATAGACTAAGAGTGGAAACACTGTTATCTGAAATGTTGTGAATCTCACACCGAAAACACAAAGTTATACCTTTTCTGTAATGGAAACATGAGTTAATACTAGTGCTATGGTATTGTTGGGGGCACACAATTAGAGGAACCGAAAGCACTAGTGATCAGATCTCATCATCTCATGTGCTCTCCGGGTGTGAAACTCGTTGTTTAAGTGGATAAATAATTTGATGGAGAAATAAAGGTTTGCCACAGAAGTAGTAAAAACTTCTCCACTTTCTCTCTGTTTTGTTTCCTCTTCTGTTCGGTCTCTGAATCGACACACAATCAGACAGTTGTCACAACTCTCATCACTCTTTGCCACTGATATTGTGTTTAGTTTATAAGCAATAGTCGACTGACGAATAACTAAACTATATTTTTATTTAATTTTATTTTGTTAGTCCTCTCAAGTCTGTCACTGTCTCGGAGTGCATATAAAAAGAGATCAACTCTTAAATCTTCAGATCATTTCATATGTATGACAAATAAGACACTTCGCTCTCATTTGACAACATTTCTCGAAAACATCAAACTTTCCAATCATTTACTGATTATTTGTTATCCAATAATTTCTTCATTTAATGATAACTAATATAAGTTATGACGAAATCTTATAATTGAAGACAACGATTACGCGATAAATAAATAAAAATACTTTTATTTGTGTTTTTATAACAATTCTATTACTAATAATAATGAAAAACATAACCATTTGATGATAAGATAATTTGTGCGAAAAAATAAGTTGTAAACAAAATCGATATCTTTTTATTTGTGGAAAACATTTTAACGATTCACTGGTTTTTCATTTTTTTATTTAATTTGTTTTAAAAGTGAATATAATTTCAATTCTTTTTCTAAGAACTGAAAAAAAAAGTTAAAATAAATAAAAGTTGTCTTCACTGCAAAGTCAGTGACAGGAGTTCCTCAAAATATATAAAACTAATGTCAATACCATATTATTTAAGTGCAATTGACTGCAATCAAAGTTATCAATCAGTGCCAACTCAACTGTCAATCAATTCAATGGCCAATTCTATAATCAGTGGTCCGGTCGACGCTCTTATGTTAAACGCCGGCAGTTCTCGACTCAATCCATATTCTCAGAGTAGACACAATCCAAACCTTTATGCGAATCATCCCAACTATGAATTGGCGGATGCCATACATCGGTCGGCCACTAGTCTTTTAGAGGGGGGAGTCCATCACCACTTACATCACCACCAAAAGCCTCCCTATTCTTATATAGCATTGATAGCAATGGCTATTCGTTCGGCACCCGAACAGAAGATCACATTAAGTGGTATTTACAAGTTTATTATGGATAGATTCCCGTATTACCACGATAACAAACAGGGCTGGCAGAACAGTATCAGACATAATTTGTCTCTTAATGATTGTTTCGTCAAAGTAGCAAGGGAAAAGGGAAAGCCGGGTAAAGGCAACTACTGGACACTCGACCCTAAATGTGAAGAAATGTTCGAAAACGGAAACTTCAGGCGACGTAAACGGCGGTCCAAAACTTCCAACACTTCCAGAGAAGGATCAGATGGTAAGCACTCAAACGATAAGCTCATTGTCGTTGAAGATGAAGACGACGCCATCGATGACGAGTTATACGAAGAAAACTCAAAACGTGTCAGATTTGACGACTCTTTGAAGGCATCGAATAATTTCAGTAATAATTGTATTAATAGTAATAATAGTAATAATAATTCAAACAATTCTATAAATGGTTCGGAGCCTAAAAAGTTTCACAATAAGAACAATAGTATGACATCAAAAGCCGTTTCATTTTCAATCGACAGAATAATCAATAGTTCGACAGCACTTCACTCTCGAAATGAATCTAATCGTCGATCCATTGAATCAAATTTCGATAATTTATATGAAAACAAAGCAAACGTTTCCAACGATTCTCGTAATGAATGCAACTCTTATATCAATAATCAGAATATGAAGAATTTGTTGACAACAACGACATCTAACAACAGTCCCTTTCTATCAGAACTCTCTCTATTAAGATATGCGATGAGAACGGACTCATTCTTCAATTCAACGCCGTTACCCGTATTTCCAATAAATAGTCATCAGAACAGTGCAAACGATTCTCTTATTATTCAATCGATGGCTAATATTCAACCCATCAATAGTAGTGCCAATAATTTTATCAATTATTATCCCAATTTGTCTGACACGGACTCAATGATTCCCTACATATATGTTCAGTCTTCGAGATAAACACATCTGAAGTAATGATGAAAACATCAATTCTTCAAATATAAAACGCGTTATAAAATAATAATAAAAGTAATAACAAAACGCAGAGAAGTTTTTCTATAAAAACAATAGTATTTTATAATAAATAATCTTAAAATTGATTCGATGTAATGAAAGGCAAATTTAAACCCTTTTGTCTTAAATGCAATTTTCATTAAATTATAATAAAAATGTTTTTTAAAATTATTTTATATTTATTTTGAAATTTAAATAATTTTTCAGAATTTTTACAAAATTATTACATTTCGTTATTTTGACGCTTAACTGAGAATATGGTTTGAGTTTATGAGTTGTCAATCAAAATGAAAATTTGAACAAAGCGTTAGTTGACCCGAGCCATAGTCAGCCCAACACAAACCAAAACTTGATTTCCTATTTATTTTTCAAAAAAGAAGGAAAGAAAAGGAGAAAACTGTTGAAACTATTGAATTTCAGTGTTTGAGGCGATCCGACCCAACCTAACCTAAACCCAATCATAGAATACTTAACTTTATTAGAAAATCCAAATCCGGTCAAGTGTGGGGTTTGGCACAGATAGAGGCACAGCCAGAGAGAGGTAGAGAGAGGCATAGAGAGAGGCATAGAGAGCCAGAGAAGGAGAGATAGTGAGTGAGAAATAGTGTGAGCTCTTGTATGTCATCTAAACGAAGCGTTAAATGTAGTGCACAGCACAAGAGCTCACTCATATCGGAGAGTGACTGCTTGTGACCAAACCCCTCACTTGACCAGATTTGTATCCTCAAAGCTCTGTCAGTCCACAGCTTGGGGTTCGCCATTTAGGGATCAGTTGTACTCCACTTCTTAAACACTCGAAAAAATAAAGTGTTTTTTGCACTCGAAATGACTCGAATGTAAAAAATTGGAACTTTTGCTCAGATTTTCATTTTTAACTCGAATTATACACAACTAATGAGACGAAAATTTCTTGAAAATGAAGAAAATGAGTAAAAGTAATACAAAAAAATTGTGTGAATACTATTCACCAGAGAGTAAACCAATGATTGAGACTCATATGTGATGTGCTGTACATTCATAACATGTCTTTCATTGAGTTTTATAAACGTTAGTCTTATTTTACCAGACATTCGGCTTAAGAAGAAAAATACAAAATGTGTTGCGAACTGAGAACTGAAAACTCTTTTTATTTATAAGAATTGAGTGAAAGAAAATGAGAAAATCATTTTTCAGACAATTTGAGATTTTTTGCCTCAAATAAATCTAATGATTGACTTTGAGTTTAAAATTAATTCCGTTTCAGTTCTCAAAACAAATATTTTGGTTCTCGAACTGAGTCTAAATTTTCTCACTTTTATGTACGACTGAATACTGTTTCACATTTGCCTTAAAAAATGTTTAATTCTTACACTGAATGGCATTAAAGTAAGAGAACAGACACGGAATATATGGTTTTAAATCTTTTGAAATTAGTATCTATTATTAAAAATACTGATTTTATGCGTGTTTTGAATCATTTGGTCAAAGGTTTAGTGGTTTGAGTTTTGAGTAGTTTTTGAGTCTCAAAGGTTTAAAGTCTCATATTTATGGCAGTTTTGGATAAAACCTCTCTTTTATCTCTTATGTACTATTAATTACAAAGTATTAAAATTTATTCATTTTATGTTTTGTTAAATTAAGCAAAGAATGAATGAATGCATGAATGAAAGCATTAATTTTTTCCATCGAATGACTTAAAATCATATCATTTTGTATGCACTCAAAGCCCGCAATTCTAATACATTATAACATTATTCAACTTAATGTCAATTTTTGTCTATTCATACAATTCATACAATTCATACAATTAATGCTATTATTGGAGAACGGCTTTAAATAATCACATGAGTAACGAATGTATGAAATGAATACCGATAATGATAACTACCATGGTAATTGTAATGGTAATGGTAATGGCAAATAGTAATGCAATTATTGATCGACAAAATATTGGTTGGAATTTAGACCCCATAGCCTACCGTTTGGCCCCTTTCCATAAACCAGGACTCACTCTAAACATAGAATGTATGTGTGTTTCCAAATGAAGGGTATGTTAGAGCCAAAGATGTTGCACAAACTCATGACTAGAATCGGTTACAATTATTGTAATATGAATTTTGTGGACCTGAAGTTGCAGATGGACTGACAGTTTGATAGGTGTCGGCGCTGTGTTGTGACACACAACTGCTCACAGCTGTGTTTATATTGATTCTGCTTTGAATACGATGTCCACCAGTGCTGTCCGACTGAGAACTGTCGTACATTTCTCTCATACATGAATTCGAGTACATTTGATGCACAGTTTGCGCACCATTTGTGTCCCCTAACGAAGAGTCGGTTGTATACCAACCGTTGTTGCGCTGGTCATAGGCAGAGATGGGTGAACTCAAACTTGCCGTAGCCGTTGCCTGAACTGTCAAATGTCCGCTCGCAGTACTCATTGCTGTAGTACTGATGTCTTCAATGACAATACCCATAGAATGGGGTTCAACACCCACTCTCTCAGTAGAATAGTTAGGAGGCGGAGGCGTACAGTAGTTATGGAGAGGACTTGAGTCGGGCGGAGATGAAGAGGGATAGAGACAATTACTTCTTATAAGTGAATTGTTATTTCGAGTCGACATAAGATTATCGACTGAAAAATTATTAATAGGACTGTCCATTGAGTCGCTGATAGTGTCGTCCTGTATGGCTAACCCCGTTATTGTGTTATATTGAAGTCCAGTTCGGGAACAACTGGACTTAGTCTCTAAGACGGGGTAATTGATAGAGTTTTGCATACAAGAGGAGAGTTCACATTTGTCTATAACTTCTTTCTTACAGTTTTGTGCCGTCAAAGCAATGTTTGGGAGAAGAATGTTCTGAGCGGTGCTGTTGTTTGAGTTGTTATTCATTTGATTCATAATTCGAGTTTGAATTTGTCCGGACTGTTGGTTGTGATGAAGTCCACTACTTGTGGCTAATGATATGACACTTCCGATGCTATGGGACAGAGAAATATGACGCGAAGCTGAAGGGCCAGCTTTTGCAGAACTGGTGCTGTTGTTATGATTGCTATTAGACGTTGAGTGTGTTTTCATAGACGAGGGATTAGTCGACACGTCTTCTGATGGCTTCAAACTAATGTTGAGATTATCGCTCAAACGTCTGCTGACATTCGACTGCTCTTTAACGGCACCGATGGCTGACTGACAGTTATTATTGGAGTTTGAATTTGCATTTTGTCGCTTATCTTTTCCACAGTTGTTCTCCTCTTTGTCTTTGAGGGCATCCTTTTTCTTAAAACGTCGTCGTCGTCTTAAATAGCTTCCATTGTCGAACATATTAAGACTATCAGGGTCAAGTGTCCAATAGCTACCTTTACCCGGCTTCTTGTCATCCCGGGCCACTTTTATGAAACACTCATTTAGAGACAAATTGTGACGAATGCTGTTCTGCCAGCCCTGTTTGTTCTCTCGGTAAAATGGAAACTTGTCCATGATAAACTGATAGATACCATTGAGAGTAACCTTTTTATCTGGCGAGCCTTGAATGGCCATGGTGATCAAAGCTATATAAGAATATGGTGGTTTTACTTGCTCTTTTAATGGTCCGGATGATCCTGTGGTGAGACTTGTAGGATAAGAAACAGCCTGTCCATATGGTAATGGCCTCATTGATATAGCGCTGGACATAGCAGTATATGGAGTGACCCCGTGGTTATTCGAACCGGTTGTGGCCGACGGGCTGTAAATACTAGTATTTGAAGGATGGGTAGCATTAGAATATCCGTAACGATAATAGTTCTGTTCTGATCCGTATAAGGGATGCATTTCTTCTTTTCTTTAATTAAAACTTATTAATCGAATTATTGATCGAATTATTGCTCGAAATTTAAAGTCACGAAATGTTTATAAATTTAATCTTCAAAATGTGTTTATCAATGAAGATGTGTATCAATTTGTGAGCGATGGAACACATAAACCATAATAACTTAAGAATTGCTTTGAGCAGCTTTTTATTTGTATTATTATTATTATTATGATTTGATATTCAATTTTCAATATTATTATTTTTGTTGGCATCCAATCTATAGAGCGCTCATAGCATTGAATAGCATTGAATTATACAGAAGTTTATCACAGAATTTCAATGAATACTACAAACGATAAGTTTTCACTAATATTTTATAATTAAATGATTTGTCATTTGTTTGTAATAAACAAATGGTTCGACAATTTATTTATTGATTATAATATTCTTATTGGAGGTCTGGTTTTGGTCACTTCTCTAACGTTAAAAACACAAACAAATGAAACATTGAGTCCGTAGTATAATGTAAAGCACTATAAAACTTGAATATTATATATAAGTTATATATATGTCAGTATATGTCAGACAAATTCAAATAATCATTTTCTCAGCGAAAGGCCTTTTAATGAGGCGCTCACTATAGGCATGGTTTGGAGCAGTTCGGCGGCGGGCGCTGGTAGACCCTGCTGGCCTACGCGAACAATATGTGCACTGCCATACTGTCAGCAATTGTGGAAATAGTGGCAATTGTGTTGTTGGGCACAGCCTTTTGTCACAGCCCATTAACGGGCGCACATCCAATGCTTGTTCGCCACTCGTAGTGACTCACTCTATGCCAAAAATGGTCGCTATTCAACATTAATGACAGGCATTCCGTCTGTTCAATAGTACCGTAAAGCCCTGCGCGCGACTTAACTCAATCGAAAACTAAGACACAAACAGTCAAAGATATCTTACTTAACAAAAATTGATGGAATGGCTGTTCTTTTCTACTCTCTCTCTCTCTCGCACTCTTTCGCACTCTCTCACACTCTCTTCTTCTCTCTTCTTCTCTCTTTTAGATCCATCTGTCTCTCACTTTAAATGTTGCTTAACATAAAAAAATGGAATGCAATTCAAGTTTTGCTGAATCTTCGGCAATAACAATGACCAAGGCTCTTTATTTTCATTATGCAAGAATCGGCGAAAAGAGATTATCTTCGTTTTGGATGAGTTAAACTTAATTTTCACCTTCACTTCAATTCAATTCATTTCCGGAGTGTTGTCTCTGTTGTCTCTATGAATCTAAAACTAGTCTTCAAAATAAGTAGAGTTATGTCTCTCGTGGTTATCCCTAAATGAGTACATAGATTGAGGATGTTGTGAGTGATGGCACATATATGTCGCTAAAACCGATCAATAATCACAAAATATATAAAACTTTATGAATATATCTTTTATTCGAGAGATCGTTGCTATCATCTCTTTCTCGAGTTTGGGAACAGACCAAGAAGTGTCAAACATTATGGATGTGCATTTTTTATCCGAATTAAATGGATTAGTTTTGCCAAATTCATTTCACTCAAAGTCAAAGACAATTTCTCAGAGCACCGATACATTTGTCACTCACGGCTTACAACGAAAAAAGTAAAAAAATTTGAGGCAAAGATTTTTCTTAAGTTTTCACACAAAAAGACATTCATGAGAGTAGTCTAACATTACATATGACGACATACACAACAAGCCGTGAAAATGCCTGAAAGTTCCGACTCTTTTCCACTCATATTTCTATTTTCAAAGTATGTATGCCTCCAACACAAGAGAACAGTACAGAACAGAACACTACAGAACAGACCACAAAACTAATAGTGCGCTAAACAACAAATCACTGTCTCATAAGAGTCACTAATATATTTCCGGAGTCATATTAACTCTGAGCGATAGGACAGTTGCCCGAAATACATCGCATAAGCGACACAACACTTTTATTGCACCACTAAATCAATTTAGACTTGAATTCAGTCTGAATCGAGACATTCCTCATTCAATTCCTTCATTACTTTCACAATAGAAATCCACTCAAAATCATTTCATAAAAATTAGAACAACTATTCGAGTCATAAACTTAACGCTTAAATTCCAACTTTTAGTGGCCATTTGTGACCTAAACTCTCTCTCTCTCTCTCTCTCTCTCTCTCTCTCTCTCTCTCTCTCCTGGTTTTTTTGAAAGAAGAGTTTATGGGTCAGGAACTGATTTACAAGTAATTTTGTAAAACCACTAATTAGTTTCACTGTATTTCACTCCGGAGTCAAATAAATATATTTTACGACTGACTCGAAGTCAAAAATACTCTCTTGAATTGTTTAACCGATATATCAGAAGAAGTTGTCGTCAATGAATTTTTTGCCGCAAAAAATAGATTTGTGCACAAAATCTTTGCTTTCAATCACATGTATTGCATGTATTGACTCTTGTGATGAACGGTCGGTGCGATCATTAAATAAGAGGTGCAGTGAAGTCAACATCTGTAGAATGTTTTTAACAAATCATATGTCAAATACTCTGAAAAATTTAATTAATTTTCCAGTTTTTTTGCGAATCTCTTAATTCATTCCTCATATGTTTTAAAATTAATTTTTGAAATGAGTTTCCGGAAACAATACTAAATCTATTTGAAGCCAAAGCCAAGATCACATTATTCCGAACAATCAATTTTTGTGAATTCTTGTGGCAAAGTTAAGGGTTATTTGCACTATTACTCGAGCGCTGATAAATTATTACCAGTGCTCTTCTTCTTCATCTCAAGAGTATAAGACATCTGTTCTCCATATGGCAAACGATTAAATTATATTTTAGAAGAAAATATTGTTATCACTCGAAAACATTCACTTAATTCCGATAAAATGAAAAAAATAATAATAAAGCCTTCGATTGAAATTTTTTTATATCCCATTGTTGTCAGTTTGAAGCCATTCATACAATTTAAGGGATTATCTCTTTTTCACTTCTAATACACCATTCGCTGACTCATCACAAAAAGTGTAAACTCTGTTCGCATATCAGAGCAGTTAATGTTGAAAAAGTCAAATACCTCTCAATTCGTGGGTTTTGAAACTTCGTTTCTTAAATCAGAGAACTTTGTTAAATGAATATAAACTTAAGAATTGTGAACTTGCCTAAAATTGCCTAAAATTGCCTAAAATTGCCAAAATTACCAAGATTGACAAAAATACTTATATTTACTATATTTTCTATTTACTAAAATTAAAATTCTAGCACAAATTCATGTTTATTCTCTTTTATTCATTTATTATTATAATTTTTTTATAAAAATTGTTTCAATTTGTTAATTGAATGAAATGTAGATTTAAGAGTGGAATATAGATATTTAATTTTGAGATTTTAGTTTTTGCATGGTGAAGTTTATTCATTTTTTTTATTGAATAAGATTTACAAAAAACATATTTATTCTAATTTTAAAGAAAAAGCCATAAATTATTTAAAATGAATATAAAATTCTTTAAACACAAAAATTTGTGTTTCGTATAAATTACTTAAAAGAAAAAGTTATTTAAACTTTAAAATTGTTTTATTCTGTGCGAACTCATATAAAGTGGTAAAACTTAATTGATGTAAAAAATGACAATCAAACCAATGTATGTACTTTAAAACCAAAGAGTGGATTAAATATGTTGTGCCAAACATTCTGTGTGTGGTATTTATATGAATTCCCTTTGCATTAATGAATATATTTTTGAGGTCTCGCTATAATATGTGCGAATAACCAAACTCTGAAATACATAATATATAATAGATCATTTTACAAACATTTAAATTCTTCTTTTAAATTATATCAAATGGTTTAGAAATTAGGTTTGAGTTAAGACTAATTATTTGAAAGCCTTACCCCAAGACCTTTACTCCTAACGATAGAATACACTTATTTCAAGGCTTTTGCATTAATAAAGATTTTGTAACTAAGAAATGATTGCATATAACACCAAATGTAGATCATATCATACAGATCAACAACAGACCCAATACAGACCTATTACAGACCTACCAAGGTACTTTACATTTTCATCATATTTATTGAATAATAAGAATATTTATAAAATTAGAGAATAATTATTATAATTGAGTGCAATATTTTTATTAAATTCATTCCTTAATTTCTAATTTTCAAACGAAGGTTTCGTTGCTTTTCATCCATTTGTTTGCAATAAATGAAAACCTTTTGTAAAGCTATTCGAGTATTGAGTCTATAGTCTAATAATAATATGTGCGTTCCGTATGAATCTCTTATCAAATGGCAGTATATAAATAGGTTGTGTGGGTCCAATGACTTAAGAGCTCATGTTTGCCATCTAAAGTTGTTGAGGAGTACTGATACTCTTAAGATCGAATCGACACTCTTTTTGTTCAACAGATGGTGTAGTTCTTCGGTTGTCGACAACTTCACAGAACTTTCGTTTCATTTTAAAGAATAAAGAAAACCATTGAAAGACATTCATATCACAAGTAAAGGTCATAACTCATGAATGAGATAAGGATTCAGCGAATTCTCAATATCTGAAGTCATTGCATATCAGAAACATTTTTTAGGCCAGAGCTGTCTTTCAGCACAGCTATCGTCTGACAAATACTCTTTGAGACCATTAACTCAGAACAGATTTTTAATCAAATTTTGCTTTTTATAGTCTAATACATTCAGAGATCCTACACTTACCCCATAAGTTGACAGTTCACTGAAGTTATTTTCTTTGAAAATTTTGTAATTTTAGAATAAAATCCTATTTTTTATTTTATCGATGAATTAAAATCGGAACTATTTTTGAGTGAAAAAACAACTTTCAAAGTATCGACTTTTCTATCGCTTTAATCACTAATTCTATGAATTAATTGAATTGAAAATAACTGAACTCCAAATTTATTGAAATATTTTCCTCAGATATCGAGTTATATCGCATTTCAATCCTTGAAAAAACAGAAATTACTTGAAAAACATGCGATAGAGTTCTTCAAAATCAATAGCTTTGGTTGCCTTCCGTTCCAAAAACAAAACTAACTAATAGTCAATATATTTGTTGCTTTCTTTAACATTTGATTACAAGTTGTGATGCTTTTGATTCTTCCGCTTTTTTTTGCAATTTTTCAATATTGGTTTACAATTTCAAAATGAAATTCTCACCGACTTTTTAAACCATAAAAAACGTTATTTCAGATCAGATATGACTCAATTGAAAACAAACTAAACGATGAAATACCAGAAAATTCTATAATTTAAACCAGAAATAGTTGATAACAAACCCAATGGTAAGGAAATAGTTGGGCGATAAGACATAATATATGAAAAATATTACCTTGAGACAATCTTGTGGATTCCATTTTCTTTAAGAATATGTTTTTCAAAGTTGTTAAGTGATATTCGAGTGAATGTTAAGTCAATTCAAATAAATTCTTCACAAAAACTATAAATAAGTATCGGATCGAAGAGTTCACAACAAAATTTATTTGAAAATCTTAGCTCTGATTATAAATTTTTGAGGTTTTACTATGAAATATGAAACCTATAAATATTTAGAATTTGTAAACCGATATCGTCTTCCAATACAATGAACACGAATTCTGTGTTCAGATTCACTCTAATTGAGAATAATTTGAAATAAACAAAAATAAATAAACTTATAGTAAAGTTCTTCGATTGTAAATACTTTGTATTAAATATGTTTCAAAACTAAACTATTTCTACACTCATTTCCATTGAAATGAATATTCATTTAATGAAAGTATTCTCAAAACATATGATTTACTAATTTGTATCAAAAAGATATTCTCTAATCAAATGTCTTAAATAGTAAACTAAATGATTCTATTTTAAATTCGTTCACAAATTATAGTTTATTTAATTTCAATATCGTATCACTTCTTTGGCTCTATTTTTAGGAATAATTCTTTATTTATATTATAAATGAAAAAATATATCCGAAAAAATCAACAAATATTAACAAACTTTCTTTACTTATTAAAAAAGTACAGAATTTATTCAAGAATTATATAAATTTTAAGATTTTTCAATAATATTATTAAATTAATGAATAGCGATATTATAGAAGAATATAGTAAGCCTTAAGAATGATTCTAGTACAATTTTTGAAATATATTAGAATGTATGTATAGATCAATATATAGATCATTTTCTCAAAAATCATATCATATGATATGATATAAAGCAATGAATGTAAAACACTTGAGAACTGCAGGGAGTCATTAGTGAGTGAGTCTAAAATTTTGTATTTCTCTTTGGATCGGCAATAGATTGTAATATAGACCCCCTGTGACCCCCTCTCAGCATCGATGCCTCAAATGTTTAAAACCTTCTGTTTGTCTGAAAATTTTGAAACTATTTTTCAAACATTTTAGTAATAAGTGCTGAAAACGCATATAATTCTCTTCCGATTTTCTAAATTTAAAATAAAAGTTAATAAAGAATTAAATTAAAATAATAATAATAATAATAATGTTATCGAGCATATGGTTCAATACCATTCCATTAAAGCCATGTTTTTAAACAGAACTCGTAATTAACACTTATTTGAACCGAACGAAGAAAAAGTAATTTCTTTTCAGCAAAAATACATAATATTATTGCCAACGAAACACAAAAATAAGTTAACATTTATTTCCTGAACTGAATTAAGAAATTTATGTAACACTTAAATGAGTTATTTTGTATTGAATTTAAGCAAATCCATTAGGAAAGAGGACTGGCAGCTGGTGTTTGTTCACATCCAAAACAAGAAAAATACTACATTTTATCTGACATAAGGATGTGTTCAGCCATTTCTCTAAAAGATTTTTATTTAAATATAGTATCGAAACAATTAATTATAATTAAAAGCATTTATCCATTAAAAAGATGTGATTCGTCTTCAGATGTTATTAACGGAAACATTGAAATAATGTCCGAAAATCATATCTTTTGATAATAACAAGCAAACAGTAATGAATTTTCTGTGGCTTTCAGTGTCTTTCAGTGTCTTTTACACTACAAACAATTTTATAGATTAGAAATGGTCTGTAAATGTGTTGTATGTGTGAGGCAGTGCTCTGGGATGCCTCCCATGTCGTTTAGGAGACGGGCTCTAAATCATAGATCACTAGCAATAACTCAACGGATGAGAAGAACAGATAGATTTAGAGAAAAGTGATGGTGAGCTCAAAGTGTGAACAAGAAAAGGAAAGAATTATTTGCGATTCTGTAGAAAGAAATACGTGAGCGTTGATATACACTAGAGGCCAAAGTTGGTTAACCGATTTCGGTTAAAACCGAAAAAAACCGAACCCGATTCGGTTTTTTCCGGTTTCGGTTTCAATGATTCGGTTCCGGTTCGGTTTCGGTTTTTAAAAATTAAATTCGGTTTATTTCGGTTTTTACAAAAATGTTATTTAAGTAAAATTACTGTATATTTGTTAAAAAATTAAACCAAATATACTAAATATTGAT
>JAQFZM010000656.1:0-27375 GCA_034695785.1 Galumna obvia
ATCCGAAAAATCGATATCATATCAGTGAAAAAACTGAATCTAAATATGGCTTCGATTGTATTGATCTGATTAACCAATTGTTAGAACCGTTTCCTCCCTTAAGAATAGATATCAGATGTACTAAAGATCATCCGTTTATCAGAAAATGATCTCAAAAAGTGATTCATAGAATTAAAAACTTCTTTTTCTAAATTTTCGATATTAAGTAAAATAAACTCAAACTTAAAATACAATTAATTTGTAATTATTTTAAAAATTGTTTTAATAATAAAATAAATTAAGGATTGATTGCATTCTATCCTATTTTAAAACGAATCCAAAATTCTTTGAATTGTTTGGATACAAACTCTGGTCTCTATTTTTCTTTGAGAGACAATAATTTTTGATTTAATTCACTTAAATCACTACAAATAAGTTATTCATATAATTTGTATTTATATAAAATTCTTGCAGATTCTTGGAGTTAAATTAAGCATAAAAAGTACCAAGTATTATAATTTTGTATTAATTTATTTTCGCTTAAGAGCTAAGAAATGTTTTGGTACTTTTTATACTATACATAATGACTCTTTGAAGTTTGGATATATACTGTCACATAAGTTACGATTGTTTATAAACTGTAATGTTTTTATTAAACAAAGTTTTAAATTAGTTTTAAGTTAGAAAATAAGAGCAGTTTGTCTGACATAACAATAAGTAAAACATTTTCGAATTTATTTCTATATTTATGAGAGAAATACGGTCTCAGAGTTACGAGAATTCGATTGTTTTGTGTCACAAATATTAACGAATTTTGAAATTATTTTGAATTCGTTTTAAAGAATGTCTGAAATGTTTATCTTTAAAGTGATGTCAATATTTGTCTTCATATCATTAATGGTTTGTCAGATCGAACCTCAAGAGTTGGACTGCTCTGAAACTTACAGATCATGGAATATGACTCTGGAGTTTTACCTTGCTCATTGCAACGAGTCATTCTGTGGTTGTCTTGAAAACAATTGTCCCAAAGAGTGGTCAAGAGATAAGTACGAAGCGATCGTCAAATATTGGTTAATGCAATCCGCGGATTACTATATGAGCACTACTTGTCGAAGTAAAATCCCAAAAGTTGTGCCCAAAAATCTTCTCATCAAAACTGATATCGAGAAACAGTTCTTTTGGGTTTCGCCGAGTATTGATAATGAATACGATCTGTGGTACTGGTATATTGACCACAATCGTGGCAAAAGGGTCTCCTTTTCAGTGTCTGATCGTTCCGCGGGCAGGCCTTTGACACAATTTGAGTTAACAAATCAATATCTTGGCATCAGACTCAATACTCTGGGTATGTTTCAAATAAGGATTCAATCAGAATTTTTCAGGTATTGATTCCGAATTGAAGACATTATTTAATTTGAATGACAGTTTTAGTGGCGATATAAGAAAAACAATTTATGGCAACAAATATCCTTTTGGTGTTAGAGTTAGCGCTAAAAGTGATCCCTTATTCGATACACAAATTGCTGGAATGTTTGGCGGACATAAGGGCCCCGCCTTTTCTGCTTGGCTTCAATGGATGATGGATCAAGATAAGGAGCAAACAATTCCGTTACACTTCCATCCCATTACTATCGAAGATAATTATGAAATTCGATCGAATCCAAGAGTGGCTTTAATTAAAGTTCGCGTTAGTATGTATTGTCTCACTTTTGTCTCACTTTTGTTGGCTTTTAATTCACAACTATTTGTTTAAAAGTTTATTCGATATGTATGGGTCGTACAAGAGATGGTAATGGTCGGACGCGTTGGACGGGAGAGACCTGTCGACCGGTAATCTACTATTTGAAAAGAAAGAATCCGGATCAACTATACGTCAATTATGATCTCTATTGCGAATGTGATTTCCCTACAATTGGTCTGAACGCAATCGACGACTCGGCAGCCCCTGAACTCGTTGAGGGCTTTAATACTCTTCCAGAATGTACTACGAGAGAGGCCTCTGGTTATGTTATTAGGGGGGTTATTGTCTCATCTATTCTATTGGGTATATGTCTGATCCTAATCCTCACTACTATTGGTTTTTATATTTATGTCAAACTTCACAAATCGAAGTAATGATTAAAAAAACACTTCATTTGTTCCTATTTTTAAGTTTTAATACAAAGTATTTTAGTAATTATTTCATACAAACATTCGTTCAAATTATCTAAAAATTTATTATTTAAATGAAATATTTTTTATGATTATATTGTTTTAATAATTTAATATTTAATAAATAAAATTTTAATAAAAATATTGAATCGATTTTCAATTTTGATTAAATTCATGGACCCATTCATAAAAGGATGGACACAAATCTCTATATCTCTATCAGTTATATAAATCAAAGTTAAATCGAGTTATTTATTCAAAGGACGGACCGATTATTTTCGGGTTTTTGTCAAAGGAATGGAATTTGAGTTAAATAAAATTCTCAGTCAAACATAATTCAAATTTTTTTATATAATAATTAGAAAAATATGTAAAATGTTTTTGAATTTTGAATTATTGTTTGTCTTTAACTACATTTCAAATATTAAATTCGTTGGAATTATTTTTTTATTAAGTTTTTAAAGTATTTTTTGATTATTATTAGAACACAATTGGAAATAATGGAAAAACAATTAAATATAGAAAAACCAAATGAATAGAATGAATATAAAAGACAAATTATTATTTATATGAGACATCACTTAAGATCTCAATTTGTTTCTTCTTTTAAAATTCAAACATTTTTTCTTAGGGAGAGAACGACTTTAAAGAGAGGATCAAATATTCCGATTCAATTCAATAATCAGATATTGAATTATATATTGATTTAATGGACTCAACACTAATTAGTATTTTTTATAATAAAATTTGTTTCAATTTATTATTTTATTAAAATTAAGTTTTTTTTAAGAACAAAATAAAGTTTGAATATTATTATTAAAAAAATTTGTTATAACAATTAATAATTAATATGAGCAAGTACATTTATTAAGTACATTAATGTCAAATAAAATTAAATAAATTCAAAGAAATATTATTTAAAACAATTTTTTTAAAATCAAAATAGAATTTCTTTTATTTATTATTTAATTTTATTTGAATTTTAATTTAAAGTCATATAAATAATTATATATTAAAAACATTTTTTATTTTATTGATAGTAAACGAAACTTAAATCATGAAAACTATCGACACATTTATTGTTTATATATTTAACGAAACGGGCAGTACTTTTGTCTCTATAAACCAAATTAAGGCAATTACTGTTTGGATCGACTGTAAGTAACTCTTCGTCCTCTCCTTTTGCGATATATGAAACGAAACCTCCATTTTCGCGGTCGAACTCATTATCACAATTGAAATGAATGACTACATCGAGAGCCGGTCCTTCATTTACTTCTGCACTGTTGTCGTGAACTAAAGTATAGCACGAATGAGACCATCGTCTTATCTCTCCTCTACAGCGGGGGTTCTCTTCAGAAGAATCTAAAAAATAAGAAAATAGTTCTCAATATTTATATAAAAGAGGTATTTAATACCTTTACTGTCGTCGTCGTCATCGGATCCATTATTTAAGGCTAACTCATGGAGTTTGAGAGCCGTTAGATTTGATAAAATCAAAAACATGGCTTCAGATTTAAATAACTCGTAGGCCTCCAAAACAATTGCCGGACAACTGGAAGGTTGTGCCCTCTCGTATTTCCTCATATTTGGCGGTCGATTCCATTGCCATTCAATAGCCTCACTATCGCTGAGAGCGCGCGACAATTCTTGGTATTTGTCGGCATTAAAGAAGTCTTGTAATACTATTTCAGACAACTGTTCGAAACGGTTTTGAATTTCAAGTTGTGTCGAGTCATTCAAATATAAGGGATTAATCCATGACTTGACCACATCCAGAGGTACTTCAGTGGCCGCTTCGGTACTCAATTGTGGTTCAATATATCGTTTGGGACGAACGATAGGCTGTCCGTGAAACCATCCGTTGACACTAAAACGAATCTTTGAATCGGACACTACTTCCGAGACCTGATGCCAACTGATTGGATTTACTTCAAAGAATGCAAATGAATTCCATTTGGGGGCCAAAGACTGAACCACTTGAGAGGGCTCTCCGTTCTCTATTATTTCACTCAATTTTTAAGCAAATGTTTATTCATTAAATACATACCATTTGAGTCAAATAACTGAAGTAATCCGCCGTCGCTTAGACTCCATTCCGGGACTAAATATAAGATAAAAGCGATGCGACGGCCCTCGACATCGATGTCGTCGTCGTGACATAAAAGATAGTCTGAATAAATAAATAAATAAACATTTAATCCATTAATTGTTGTTTTGATATAAATACTAACCGTTTTGTTCATATCTACTGACAGTCAGAGCAATGTTTTCATTAAATGATATATTTGTCAGTCTTTCAATGAATGGCTTTACTTTTTGGCGGAAGAATTGAGACAATTGACTGATTGGTCCGCTTTTAATGTTATTTAAATCATTTGATTGTCTCAATCGATACAAATCATTATTCTTAACATTTGTGTCCATTTGTTTGATCTCTTTCTTAATAGTCTGTAAAAACTCTTCATTTTTGATGAAATCATTAAAACAAATCAATTTAAACGGATTTTCAATTAATTGTATGCCTGAAGTGTCTAATCGTTGATCAGTTGGTTTATTACCGGAAGAATACCATTGACTCAATTGATTCAAATTGTTTCCATAATTATCATTGATTTCTACATCTAATGACTCACAAGTCTTCAGTCTTTTATTATCACCGCTTTCGGGACTAAATGAAGAGCGAGTTTTGGTGTTGTTTTCATTCATATCTCAAACCATCGATTATTTCAATGAATTTATTGAAAATTTTTCAATTTTTAAATGAGTAAACAAATGTCGTAATCCTCTCAAAACATGTGCTTCAAATACGAGGGTTTGTCTCTTAATAACTAACAATTTGGAGGTCTTTTCAAACATTTGTTTTAATTAAAGACTAATTTAAAAATCAATGCTTTAATAAATCTTTTATTAAGAAATGAAATAACTTTTAAAGAATGATTTGAAATTAAACCGAAATAATTAAACATTTTTGTGTTAATTCAAAGAATGAGTGATAAGTGTTTTAAATTTAAAGTCAAATTTAAGCCATTATTAAAGTATTAAAACTACAACAGTTACTGTATTATTCAAACAAAGAATTCACAAAATTATTAAATATTGAAAAAAATAATCAAAAGAAAAAAACGAATTAATAAGTTCTTTGGTTTACAATTTTTTGTTTCAATTTAAGGGCTGAATCGAGTCTTTGGTCAGACATTTGCAAACGTCTCTCTTCTTTCCTTTTCTGAATTTCAAGTCTTTTTTTCTCGAGTTCTTGCATTCGACGTAAATATTCGTTATCCACTCCGACCTCCACCTCAGCTAATGCTTCACCAAAAAGACCGGTACCGGACACACCGGGCGCCACAGTTAAAGAAGTGCTGTTCCTAATAGTCTGTGTCTGTGGTTTTGTTGGAATTGGTTTTGTTTGTTGGGTTTTAGTCGACAAATGTTTGCCAAATAAAGTCGACAATTGTTTCTTTTGTGAGGACTGACCTCTCAGTGTTGATGGAGCTGTTGATGGAATAGCGTTATTAACTTCATTATCAGTTGAATCGGTTGAGTCCATATTCGAGACTCGACATTGTATTTGGGTTCGGGTCTGAGTAATGTTGGAAAGGGTTGGCTGAGGTCTAACTTTTTGTTCGTTAACAACAGTTATTTGGAAGTTATCCTTCGGTTTCTGAACCGTTGGAATAACACTCGAAACCAAAGGAATTTGAGGGGTAGTCGACAGTCGAGACAATATAGGATTCACCGAATTTTGAGCGAAGAGTGCGTTCACTAATAATTGATTCTGTGCTGCAGCGGTGGCTACTATCGGATTGAGAATACCTAGCTTCATTTGCTATAAAAACAAATAAAAATATTGATTCAAAATATCATTTAAATCAGTAATAAATACATAATCCAAAAGTGGAGGCAATCCTAAGGTTTGTTTCATTGCGTTCTGCCTTTCATTAAAAGAGTTGTGTTGTTTGACAGCATTAATCAATTGACGCAAATCTCCCCTTTGATTATCATATGATGAGTGGTCTCTGTTTCTGTTCCGTCGATTCCTTTTTCTTATTCTATTGTTTTGTGAAAAAATGGGCGAATAATCTCTTTGTCTCTTATTTTTCGATTTAGACGATAGTCTTCCGCCCAAAGAGTCGGGTATTTTTGGTCGATTGGATTCATTAAAACTGTATGTAATCTTCTGTCTCTCGGATCTAAACTTATCCCTCGACTGGTCGTCATTTTCGTCCTCTTCTTCACTCAAATCATAAATAATAGCTTTTCTAACATTTGAGGTCTCATTTGTAGAAGAAGTGGTATTATTCTTAAGGGGTGAGTCCACAGCCATTGAGTCGTCTTCGAGTAATGATTTTTCTTCTTCGCGGGTAATCTCAAAGTTGTCGCTAACAGATAACAGATCCATAACATCTTCTTCGCTATAATTTAAATAATAAAAAAGTGATCAAAAGATTGACATTAAACTCATTTTAAAAATAAGGACTTAAATTAAACTTAAATTTAACAGAAAATCAAATTAGAAGATAATTACTTATTGATTGAACCACTCATTTGTCTTATGATTTCTTAATTTGTTTGAGTCTTAATTAGATTTGAATTTAAGTTTAAAATGAATTAAAATTTAGTGAAAATTATGACTTCAAACGTGATTTCTTATTGTTTGGGTTTTGTTATGAATAAAAGTTTATGCAATGTTTTCGTTCAAATAAGACGTACCTTAAATGAGGAGTAGTCACTCATTGCATTCACAATACATTCAATTTAAAAAAGAAAAGAGGGTTTTATAATTGAATCCATTTTATTATTAGTATTTTGAATTTAAAATATATATATATATGTATAATAAGCGCTAAATTCAAAAATTCAATATTGAGTATTATATATATAAAACATAATATAATAAAACTGTACATCAATTAAATGCGGAAAAAGATTAAACTTAGAGTCAAATGTTGTCTAAAATTATAAATATTTGTTCAAATCATCCAAAGAATTGAGATAATAGTCGGGAACGCATTTGTGGTCTTCAGGATTGTTTGAATTTCTGAAGTTAACCATATCGTCATACGTTCCGATACCCGACTGAACGAAAAGTGTTTTGAGTCCATTATTACGACCGAAAACCATATCAGTGGTGAGTCTGTCCCCTATCATAATGGTTCGCTTGGGATCAATCTCTGGATGTTGGAGTCGTATTATATCAAAGAAGTAATTATATGGTTTTCCCAATGGAATGGCATCTCGACCGGTAACCGCTTGAATGGCAGCCACAAATGCTCCAGGTCCGGGAACAGCCACTCGATGGTCAGGATGTGGGAATGACTCGTCAGCGTTACTCGCAATGAATAGATTGTCCGGATTTCTGACATAAGAACAGGCTTTTGTCAGTTTTGGGAATGAGATCTGATTATCAAATCCAATGACAACCGCTCCAACTTCCGGATCCAAATCAACTTCAGCCATACCGGGAGTCCAGTGTCGAGGAGTTGGGTCTGGACCCACACCACATGACTCAATACCAACTTCTGACAATTCGCCGGCGATTCCCGAATGGCCAACAATAAAGACTTTTCGATCGAAACCAATTGACTTAAGATATACTGCAGTAGAATAAGAAGTGGGGAAGAGTTCGTCCAAATCTGCCTCATATCCCAGTTTTTGCAATTTCTGGAGAAACTCGACTCTGGTTTTAGTACTGTTGTTGGTCGCAAAACAGACTCTTTTGCCTCTGGCTCTCAGTTTATTGATAGCTGATGGCGCGCCCTTAACCGCTCCGTTATTAACCCAAAGAACGCCATCACAATCAGACAGAATAAAGTCGAATCTGTCGAGAAACTCATGGACTCGTTCTTTACTGTCCAAATTGATAGGAGAAACCACTGACTTCTTCCTCATTCGGGCTTCGCTCAGCTTTCGGTTATTCGTTTCGTTCTTCAGATTCAAAGAGTTGTTGAAATTGTTGTCCAATAATTGAATCGACATTTTTATTGATATTCGAATTAAAAACTTTAAAAATTATTAAAATAAAAGCTTAAAATCTCTTTATTTTCTAATTAAGAGTTGATTTAGACTTTTAGTCAATGAATGATATTTTGCTGACAATT
The DNA here is from genome assembly GCA_034695785.1 of Galumna obvia. Taxonomy (NCBI): domain Eukaryota; kingdom Metazoa; phylum Arthropoda; class Arachnida; order Sarcoptiformes; family Galumnidae; genus Galumna; species Galumna obvia. The sequence goes on from JAQFZM010000656.1 coordinate 8,232, forward strand.
CGGAAGTCTTTTTATACCAATTTATGCCAACTTAAAGGTCGGGCCATAAATATTTAGAGACACCTCTCGTGTCAGTAATTCTTTGATCATTAAATAAAAAGTTTGATAAAAGTTTTCCATCACTCCTCTCCTATACATTGAAAGGGAATTGGAAGGCATTCCCATATCTGATAAGACTGTGCATTTGCCCAATCAATTGTAATTCGATACTTTAATCAAATAACTCATGTAATCAAAAATCTTCCACTTTTTTGATATTGAAATTTGAAAGACATTTACCTCTATATTAATCTAATTGTAAACTCTTATTCTGGGCTCTCATTATTTCTAATTTAATTCTTTCTTTTAAGCCTTTTATCAGAATTTAATCAATTTATGGCTTAATTTCGAAACTTTGTTTTGCAGACAATTTGTTCCCTAAATTGAATTTTATCACATCTTCAGTACATTTACCCAAAAAAATATTCCTCTGAATAGAGTAATCCTTTTATCTTAACGACATGTTTTGTCAACAGTCAGCCCTTTCCACACGTGTCTAATAAATTTCAATACAGAATAAGTTCACCCAAATGTCTGAAAGTAGGGGTCAATTGGTATAATCACATGAGAAAAGAACTGGAAAATACCCAAAATGTTAAACTATTTGTTTAATCAAAGATTCTGTGCATATATTGGGTGACATTCATCTCAAAGTATATTCTCAAGGGTAACAAGAACAAAGATTTTCAAGGAGAACCAGGTATTTCTCCAAAACTATTCCATTCACTTCATTGAGTTAAATGAAAGGGAAATCTCTTTTAAAATCTTTTAAAATCTAAAATTACATAAAAATCCTTGAATTTAGTAATTATTTTCTCGTTATAACTTAAAAGATGTTTAAACGGTTGGCAACAAATACTATGAATCTATAAATTTATAATAATATTTAAAAAAACTTTTTCAAAACAGATCTCGTTTTTAGGACCAGAGTTTTCAGGTTTTACACTAAATATTGTTTTTAATAAGAAGTTAATGTTTAGATAAAATTTAATCAAGATCAATCTATTGTGCATATATTCTGCATTAATGTATTGAATTCAATATTTATTGAATCTTTGAAACTTTTCTATCCTTACATAAACAAAACAGAGAATGACTGATAGATTTATTTGTAGGGAAAATCCTCTTTCTCTATCTTTGTTTGGATCGAGCAGGGTCCATTCAAAGTATAATGGAATACCACAAGACGAGAAAAACATGATCTAGATAACATTAAAAAAACCTTTGTTTGGGATCAACAATTTATTTTTCTATGAAAAGCTATACAAATGTAATTCAATGAATATTTTATAATCTGTAAACAAAAGGCTCAACAAATTTGAACTTGCTAATTTCAATGAACTTGTAATTTTTAATATTTAAAAGTTATTATTAATATTAAGAGTGAAAAATATTTGTTCGTTAAACAAATGTCTAAAATATTTATGTTTTGGGAAACAATTTTCAGTTGATTTATGTTTTTTAATGATATTTCGAGGATTAGTCTAAAACTTCTTATATTATATAAATATTAGATTATAGTCGTCTCTTAAATAACTTTTAACACTATATAACACTATATAAACAAAGTCTGGTTTTATTTCACAATAAAAGTGCCATAATCTTAACCAGGCATATAATGTATTGATAACCTTGCCAATCATAAGGTAAGTAATGGCAGTCTTCCAATCAACCAATTCTTGGGACACTTCAAATTTATTGATTCACATATCCAGAGAAAAAAGACAGATATTTAACAAGGTTATCTTTTTGACTCCATTAAGATTTTGGCACTTAATAGTTAAATAATGGCCACACTTTGTTTGCTGTTAATCTCTTTTTTTAATAGAAGGCTATTCTTCCAATTCTTAATAAAAAATTTTAGTTGTGTTTATCTGTGGATTAATTACAAATGTTTTAAGAATTGTTTTGTTGGAAGACTGCCATCACTTTCCTTATGATTTCTTTTCGACACAACTTTTAGTATTCAAAAGCTTTTGAGTCCTTGTCTTTGGGCGCCAATAGTCTGCACTAAATGTCTGCAAACATATCTTGTTAATTATCTTCTATAAGGTGTCAAAAGATTGTTTTTCAGACTGATCTTGCTTTTATTTTAAATCAAAGTTCAATAGATTAAACACTTAAGTGCTTTAATCAGTAATGAAATATCGGTAATAATGACGAGTTATCAACAAAATTCTTGGCAAATGTCTTCACATAACTGCTAATAATTATAAATTTTTAATTAATATTTAAAATGAACAAGTTAATTTGATAAGTTAAATTGACAGATGACTACGTGACCACTTATGTGCTTGATGATTTAATCGATGCAAATTCGCTGATTTAACAGACAAATTATTTAAATATCTTATCGAAAGCTTCAAAGGGTATTCAAATTATTGAATAACAAATACTCATCAATTGAACAAGGTCACACGTGTAGGGGGAGAACTTCAAAACCCGATACCTATACGAGGAAAAGGATTTTCTATTTGTTGTGCCATTGAGTTAATACGCAAAATATTGTATAATATATTATATTTTCAGCAAAACTCTCGTAAATGTAATTCAATGTCAAAGTTATGTTTGCTTTCCTTTCATTGAAATTCTATTTAAATACATTTCAAAATAATAATTGCAAGAACACTTATTTTGCAAAATATAATTGCAAGAACACTCATTTTGCAAAATATAATTGCAAGAACACTCATTTTGCAAAATATAATTTTGCCTAGATACTGCACTTAATACTGAAATGCATTAATCATAAGATAATAGACCTGGTTAAATATCTCTTGTTTTATTGCTTTTTCTCAAAGCAATCCTTGAGATTTGATTTGAAATTGATTTTATGTTATAATAAAAACAACAAAAAAATTGATAAATAAAAGAAATAAAGAGATAATTATATAATCAGTTTATGGCATAATTTGTAGACACATTTGTACCGAACTTTAACTCATCCGAAAACTACTGAAAATAACTTTAAACTAAAAATTAAGAGAAATTAATTTTGTGTAAAATAATGAAAATAATTACATTTAATCCTTAAGTCAATTAAATATACGATTAGTTTGGAATTAAATATCAATCATTAGCACAACGTTTACGAATTGAATTAGTCTTTGGATTAACACAAACTGACTCATATCTATTGCTAACAATTAAATAAGGAGTCATTTTTGCTGCTCTATTGTGCAAGATGCTTCAATTTTGCTCATTTTAAAAGATTATTTTAGCATTTATTGTGAGATATAAGTCGAGATTAGGAATACTACCGCATAGGAGCTCTTTATTTGCAACAAATGTTCAAATGTTGCATGTTGCTATTCTGTTGCTATTCTCTTGTTATTTGTCTAAACTCTTTATGAAATTTGAGTTCAAAATCTGAAATAATAGAATAATTTTCTACTAAATTATGTCGACTTATAGTAAGTTTAATGGAAACTCATTGTCTAAAAATAGGGAAATATTTCCTACAAAAGAGTCGTTGAATGCTATAAACAATCGAGAAATGGATGTTTTGATTGTGGAATCAAATTATCAAAACATGAATCACCGCTCAGATCACGCACTCGACTCTAATTTTATCGTCGCTTACTCTTAGCATAACTAACTTTCTTACACGTGAACAGCACTCACTTGTTTTTCTATCCACCACATACCATACCATCTTCCCTCTTTTTTCCACTCCCACCGTCTCTCTCTCTCCCTTTCCCTCCCTCTCTCTCTCTCTCTCTCTCTCTCCCTCTCCCTCCCTCTCTCTCTCCCTTTCCCTCCCTCTCTCTCTCTCTCTCCCTCTCTCACAATGAATGGAAAATTTTATTCAAAATTAGTTGCTTTTGTATTGTGTGGTATTGTGTGGATGTGTTAGTGTAGTGGTCATTATCACACATGAATGGGTCAAACTATGTTTCTTTAGATTAGATAAGAGTAGATAATAGTGTTTGAGTGGAAATGGAGTAATCTTTAGTTCATTTATTGTTGAGATGACCACTACTTTATTGACTTAAATGAAGAAATTGATGTAAATTAGGGAATGAGTCAAACAAATCAAAGTTTTATTTAAATTCGTTATCTATTTGTAGAAACATTTGAATTGAAGGACAGATTAATTGAAATCAGATTTAAGGATGAATTTTCCAAAACTTTGAGTTCAAATAATATCGTCAAATAAATGTATGGGTAATGCCTTTGGAATCGGTGTTTGATTGAGTCTGAGTGGAATGAAAGCACGTGAGAAACTAGTGATAAGAGAGAGTCCTTTCCCTTATTGCCTACGTGTCTGGCATTTGGTGCACTCCCTCTTTCTCTCTCTTTCTCTCTCTCTCTAAAGCACAGATGTAGTACTTAAGGGCAAACCAACTGATCGACACAACAGTCTATTTCTGCGATCCTTTGAGTAAAAGCTATAAAACGTTTAATTTTTGCTCAAATATTTTCAATTAAATTCTGATTAAAACTCATTCTTTAAACAAATCAAAAGTAAGTTATATCTCAACGATTAATATATTAATTTAAACTAATAAAATTGAATTGTGATTACAGAATATGAGTAAGGTCAATTTTGCCGACAACGATTTACTTATACTGAAGAACAACACAAACAATAAGATGGAATCGACGGACACCTCGACAATACCCTATTGTCAAATGTATGAGAAACGGCTGATGGACTACATGAAGTCAATCCCAAACATACCTCCGACTCAGTTCGAGCTCAGACTTCGACACAACGATATTAAAGTGGATATCATTAAACAGTTTAAAAATTCTGTCCAAAAGTCAAAGCCTTTGGCAGTAAAACAATTGGAGAATCAAATCGAGAAGATATACACAAATCTGTCCAAAAGAAATATCGAGGAATACAAGAGATGTCAGGCAGGTTTCATCATCGGATGGAAGTGTAACGTCAATAAACCCCAGGCAAAACCTCAGACAACTGACGATAGGTTTTAGATGTTAGATGTTATGCAACACTCAGTCAACAAATTGTATGATTCCTTTCACCAATAGATTAACAAATCTTTTTGTAAATATATATTTCAAATGTATTTATTGTATTAAATAATGACTTCTTTTGTAAATATATAATGTTTTTGATGGCAAACAATTGAATGCATTCAACGGTCAGTTTATATGAGAAAAATAAAAGAATGAATAAATGATTTTTTATACTTAACTAAACCCAGTCTTACATTTATTCTGCTTTGAGTCAACTCATTATGTGATGACTCCAATCACTAATAGAGAACCGGATTTCATGGATTAAAAGGATTTGATTCAATAAAAAAAGTTAAATGTCACTGATAATTATTAAGGGATAATAAAGGGATATAAATAGATAACAAATAAGCCAATTATGTCATCAAAAATAATTGGTTTATTACCAAGGTAAATTTCAAAGACATCTATTTATACCATTCATTTCATAAAAGTTTTATTTAGAACTAGAGATGAGTTAATTTGAGAGCATTTCTGCAAAACTAAAAATTATATAAAACTTTACAGAAATGAACCCAAATATTATTGAAATGCAAACAAACATTCATTTAATTCATTGACATTTGAAATGAATTTCGAAATAATTATTTTATTGAAACAAATGACTCGATTTAAGTGTTTGACTAAAAGATAAGACTAAACGTTAGTTATGCTCTTTGGCTCAGAATTTCTCAGTATTTCTAAGATATCTAAATGTATATACAATTAGGAATAAAATGAAAATTTTCCGTTTCGTATAAAAATAACTGATTATAAAGAGTTAAGACATTATTAGAATAACAATATTTACAGAAGACGTCTCCGAACGACATCTCTATTAAAAGAAATTGAGTGAAGAGTCAACTCTTGCGACCAGAAAAATGAATAGAAAACATAAAAATAGAATTTTTGGTAGACTTTTGATTGTATCAGCATTTGAGCAGTACTTCGACGAATAGGAGAGACCAGAACAGTGTTGGTTCATCACAGATATTGCATCGCTTTCAATTGGTAACTTCTCGAATGCCCTTGCTTCTTTAATATCACATACATTTAGTCTTCTGGCGGCTTTGGACATACAGTGCTGTGCTGTCCATATGCCACAACAGGCCACCCGTCGTACCAATTCTGAGCTAACGTTAAAATGAGTCCTTTCCATAGCTCTTTGAACATTGTATCGGTACTCATTCGTACATTGAGTGAGGAATGGTTGTAACTCTCTCTCACATCTTGGGTTAGAGCTGAGGTCAACTTCGCCAAGGTTGATTTCCGGGTAGTTATCACATTTACATAATTGATGACAAAATATATAACACAAGAATATAAGAAATCCTTTCATTTTGGTATCAAAGGTTTGGTTCGACTTATCTTTAAAACAAATTTTAGTTTTGTTTCAAAAATCTCTAAAAGGATTAATGGATGAGAAAAAGCGAATTCCAATACAGAAGTGACTAAAAATAAATCTTTTATGAAAAATATTTTAGTGAATTCAATCTCTATTAGTTGTTTAGACACAAAACACACACTTTTCATATAAAGTGAAATACAAGGACAGCATAACCACAAAAAAGATGTGAGTTCTTCGTGGTATCAAATGTCGCTAAATTTATCCCTCAGATAACCGCCAATAATATCCGCTAAAAACCTTCATTATCTAATAATGACTAATAGAGACTCAATTTTATTTATTTATTTATTATTCTTTCTCTCTCTCCTCTCTTTCTCTCTCTCCTCTCTTTCTCTCTCTTCTCTCTTTCTCTCTCTTCTCTCTTTCTCTCTCTTCTCTCTTTCTCTCTCTTCTCTCTTTCTCTCTTTCTCTCTCTTCTCTCTTTCTCTCTCTCTCCCAATGTTTACAAGTTATACAACTAATACATAGATTAGGGCTAATTTTTTCATTGGTCTAAAAAAGGAAGTGCTTTATTGAAGTTGTGTTTTGCGACTGCATTGCTATCCGGACAACACAACAGACAACTGAAGTCTTAGGAATTTTTTTGTTTTCAATTAAAGCCTCATTTGTTAGACTTGTTATTGAAATTCTTCGCAATTAATTGTAATTCACATAATATATGCTTTGAAAATGTTTTACTAAATATTATTGATAGTGTTATGGTTGTAATTATTAAATTTAAATATTATTAAAAATACGGAATTGAATTCAAAGTCACGGAATAATTTCTCTAATTTTCATAAATGTTTTCTTTTGCATTCAATAATGAAATGTTTCGGATATAAAACAGAACTAATAAAAAGTTGTTTAGTTTGTGTTTATATCAGTGTATTTAAAGAGATATCGATCTGTTTATTACATTTTATGCGATAAAAAAAAGTTGACTCAACTTTTTCCCAACTGTTTTTAACCCTAAATTCATGAAATTAAGATAGTTGAAGAAAATGAACATGTACACTTATTTATTATTAAGAATTCTATTCATTAGAATTTTATATTTTGAGTAAGGTTAATTTATATCTGAACAATTTATCAGAATCCAGTGAATAGGCCTTTAAATATAAAAAAATTGATGTTTCGGGAATTCTCGAAATCTAATCTAGATAATTCAATTAATAAAAAAGATTATATAAAATCAACTAATTGAAGGCCATTAGCTAATATGAAAAAATGAACTTGATAATCCAAAGTTTAAATTGAAATAATGGTTGAATGAAATGTTTAAATCGATAAAAACAATTGAACTTTGATTTAGTGAATCAATACTTTAAAGATTGTCGTCATTTTGGAAGCGGTTTAAACTCGATTTAGTCACTCAATTGACTTATCCCGGCTGACATTGAACTTAATATTCTTGGGAAACACTCAGTAATTCTTATTTGCAAGGTTATATAATTTATTTGAAGGATAAACTTAGTAATTCAATGCATTTCAGTCGTTGTGTTATCGCATAATATTATAGATTAATCATCGAAACAGAATTAATGAAAAAGTTATTAAAGACACGCTTTCAATGAATGGTATCTTTTTATTTTATTTTTAATATATAATTATATACAAATGAAACTAATCGTTAAATATTTGATTAATTCTTGAAGGTTGGGAATCGAGGCAATGGGCCAACACTGGGGACCAAAAAACTAAAACAATGATGACGTTATCAAAAGATTTTTTTTAATAAATATTTTTCCCACAAATAAACAGAATATTCTTTAAATTCAATTTAAATGACAAGAAATAAGACATTTTGAGATAATTTTTGATAAATAATTTTATTCGGATCTAAATTATATCTATTTTTAAGATAAGTTTTGACATTTTTTTTTGATAATTATACGAGATATGAGAAGTCAGTCGCCAAACAATAATTTTTAAAATATATAAATAGGATCAAAGTTAATATTGACTCAAGGTAATATTTACAAAAATGGTAAAACAAGTGCCTTAAATAATTAGTTAAAAACTAAAACTTTTACTCTTCAAATACATTATTTAAATGAAATTTGAGCCACTTTTTCATCCTTATTCGATCATCTGATATGAATTAAAGTCCTCAGAAATAGTATGAAGATAAATATGAAATTTTGTAATAATATGTTTGATAAAAATATAACAGTATATCAAATAAATACTTAAGCAATTAAGTTTAGTGATTTTGATTATATGTTGAATATTCCTGGTTAATTTTTTAACATTCAGTCAACCTCATATCTAACTGGGACAGTAAAACAAGTTATAATTCCAAAACTCCTTGATGAATTTCAATAAAATTTGCAAGCATATATTTTCACTCCCCGATTGATGAATATAAGGTTTTATTTTTTAAACATAAATATTAAGGGTTTCAAAATCGTCAAAATTCAGAAATGTTGTATTTTTAGTATAATATCACCTAAAGTTTGACCATTAATTCATTGAAAGACAGTGTTTTGATCGCCAATCAGTCCTTCAGTTGAATCTAATTTGAATATCAATGCCTTTATTATCACTGATTTGTCCACTGATTTGGTCCTGAAATCGATTATCTGTTCCCGAAATTCCAGACGATTCCACAGATTTTCCCAAATTTTGATAAATGTTTAAAATTTTCTAAAAGAATATAAGAATTGAATTTATTGTTATATCAATAAAAGTGTTGAAAAGTGAATCAAAACTTTTCAAAATAACAATTATTGTAAAGTCATTTACTTATTTATTGATTAAAAATAGAAAATCTGCTGAATTATAGACAACTACTGATAATACAGAATACGGAGTCATAAATGCAATGATTTTCAACTTTAATTATAATTAAATTATAAAACTTACAGAAATATAATTGCTATCAATTTTTAGTCCAGTTATTTAACTTTGTAATACCCTTGTTTTGTTTTAAAATATTATGTAGTTAATTAAATAAAACCTAAAGAACAGGATGACTTCATTCCACAACTTTCCAGTCTATGGGATGATTAAATGGGACCTAATTTATGTTTGTTTCAGTTTGTTGCCAAAGCATTGGGTTTTCATTGAAAAGTCTTGGAAAGTTGTCATTACGTTGTTTCGGTTTAAATTAATTAAATACATTATATTTTAATACAAAACATAGGAATTAAAAAGTTTAATAATTGAGATATAAAATGTTATCAATGTTATTTTTATAAGTTTAATAAATAAAATATATTTAATGTTTAAATTCCTTGCATTTCTGAGTTGGCATTCTGTATGATTTGTGCCGAACTTATATTTGGAGAAATGGATTCTTGTAATCTAAACTAGCATGTACATTAAATTTTATATACATTTATATACATTTAGTATTTGTTAAGTTTCTATTAATTAAATTGAATTTTATATAAATTTAGTAAAAGAAATATTTTTTGTTAATATTTGATTTATTGGTGACATTAATTATCATCCATTCATTTCATTCTTTCATTCATTTATTTGAAAATTAAATCTAAAAATAATAAAAACTTTCTTTTATAGAATTTTTAATTATTTATCGAATTATTTTTCTTCTCTTATATTAACATTAAATTATTTAATATAAGATTTAATACAAATATTTGTTTTTAAATGAAAAGGAAAAACATTTTTTTAGTTAAAATACATTTAAAATTATTATCATTTAAGGGATGAGTAGTTGTTTTGACTCAAATTTGTTTGCCTTCGCGAGTCTTCATCCATACCTGTGCGTCAATGTGTTTGTTGACCGGTATGTGTAGGAGTGGACACTTTTCCTCTAATGAACAGTTAGTTGTGCGCCAGTAATAGCACTCGCCTTTATTGTCCTGGGGCTGTTTGGGTCGACAGAACTTGAGCTCTGTCTGATCATTAGTTGGCGCGAAAAACATTCTTAGCGGCACCGGTTGTCCGTTATAGTACTGATTGATGTCTGTGTGAACTGTGCCCTGAAGTTTGGCGATAGCCTCGACCGGTGAGATAGGATTATCGAAGAAGACCCAAATGGATGACTTACAGTTACGAACCTGTTCTATACCTTTCACTTTACCGAATGTGGAGAAACTTTTCATTAATGACTTCTTATTGTCGGGATTTACGTTTTCGACTCTCAATCCGTTGTAATTCCAGATATTCGTCGGTTTTAATAGTTTTTCACTCGACTTAAGAATCGATGAGAAGACGGGTAATGACTTCATTGTCGAACCGACTACTGATCGCTCTAATGGTTGTGTTTCGACTAATTGTGCCCAAGTCTTGGCTTTGTCCCCACATTTCACTCCTGACTCTTCATTTGTAGTCATGTATTTAATTCCTGAGTCAAAAGAATCGGTACAAACGGTGTTTGTCTTTAATGAATTCATTACATCGAAACAGTTATGACTTATATTAGTGTCGATCGTTTCCAATGGTTTGAATGAATCAATTAATGTCTGTCCATCACTTCTATCACTTTTGTTTATCCGTTGTTCGGCTAAGAGTCCATCGATGGCCAAACGAATTGAGTCATAAGTGTTGGCACCACTGATAGCCATCTGTTTATCAAAACCCATATCAATGAGTGCTGTGGAACGCATTCGCGATAATTCTTGTCTGGTGTCCACACAGTAGGGGTTCATCTGAAGTATCTGTTTGTATGTATCCTCAGCTTTAATCCATTCTTTAAGAGCGGCCAAAGCTCTGGCTTTACGGAAATAACACTTTTCTATAGTAGGGTTCAGACGTATGGCCTCTTCGCTGTCGGCCAGACATAAGTGGTATAACTCTATCCTTTCGTAACAAAAGGCTCGGTTTAGATAAAAACGATAATCAAATGGATATAATTCGATGGCTTTTGAGAAGAGATCTATAGCTCCGTAATAGTGTCCGGACTCAGCCTTTTTGTTGGCCTCGTGTCCCAAAACCACTGATTTATTCCTTTGCATTCCTTCACACATTTCACTCACTTTTACAAACTTATATAAAACTATATTACTCTTTGATTAACTGTTTTGACCCAAAATTATATTTTATTTTATTGATTAACTGTTTGTTTGCTTTTAAATAATTTTAAGAAAAGGTTTTAATTTATTATTATTTGAATATATTTTTCTTTTTTTATGAATAGTTTTCGAATTATAGTCTCGAGATTTGACTCATTTTTAAAACAATCGATAATTTCTAAACTCTTCAATAGATTCTTGATTTCAGAATATTCTTAATTATTATGAATGAAGTGATCACTCGATGGCAGCACTGCTTTAACGCATATTATCGTTAGTTTTGAAGTCAAACAAAATGGTAAACAAAGATTAATCAATGATTGAATCATTCAATTAAATGAAAGCGTCTTTGAGTGCATTCCATTGAATTCGTCTTTGAGTGCATTCCTTTGAATTGGTCTTTGAGTTCACGGATTTTTAAACCTTAATTTACACGATTTAATACTAAAAACAATTTCAATTGGATAAAAATAAACTAAACTTTTGATTAAAATTATAAAAACTGATTAAAAACAATTAAAAACACTTTAAATGGATTTAAATAAATTGTTAACAAAACAGAGCTATAAATAACTGTACATTAATTACGTGTAAAAGTTTTAACCTTTAGTTTAAAGTCATGTCTAATGATATGTGTTTTGAAAAAACTTATGTTAAATAATAGTAGACATCATTTGTTTTTGTTATAAAGGAATGCACTCAAAGACGAATTCAATGGAATGCACTCAAAGACGCTTTCATTAAATGATATCTAAAAATATTTGACTCAAAATCTATTGATTTTTGTTTTAAAGTATTAGTTGTTAACAGTTTTGAAGAGCAAAACAATGTTGTCATTGAGTCGATTGTCTTCTAATCAGCTGCGAAGATATGCGACCACCGCTTCTCCTAAAATGAAAGACCATTACTATCTGGTTGTGGTCGGAGGCGGTACCGGAGGTCTTTCCATTGCATCCAAGTTTGCGGAAGTGTTGAGTGTTTTAGACAAAGGAAAAGTGGCGGTCATCGAACCCACAGATGTATTACTTTTTTACTTTGTTTATATCTATTGTTTTAAAACAATTTTTATGATTTAATTGTCTTTAGACTCATTACTATCAGCCGATGTGGACACTCGTCGGCGCAGGCATTAAGAAATTGTCGGATTCTTCGCGTCCGATGTCTAAAGTTATGCCAAAGAAAGTCCAATGGATTAAAGACAAGTGTATGGCTATAGAGCCGGACAAAAATGAAATACGACTGTCCGGAGCCAACGGTACCATTAAATACGATTATCTGTTGGTCGCCGTCGGAATGAATATCGATTGGCATAAAATCAAAGGATTGCCCGAAGCTTTTGAAACGCCCGGAGTCTGTTCTAATTATTCTGTCCAAACCGTTATAAAAACCTTTCCCGCAATTCAAGACATTAAAGAAGGAAATGCAATCTTCACGTTTCCGAATGGGCCCATAAAATGTGCTGGAGCACCTCAAAAGATTATGTATTTATCAGATGCCTATTGGAGAGAAGTGAGTCCACATTCACTTGATTTGGACCTCATTTTTAACTAAAACTGTTTGAGAACTCATTTTTCAAAATTTTTTCTTATTTTCTTATATTTTTTGTAACTTTTTATCTTTTTTTTCATATTTTTATCATTTGAGTGAATAATGAATTTGTCGGTCAAACACTTTGTTTTAATCGAGTGTTTGAACCCTTTCTTTGCTTTTTGTCTTATCAGTCATTTCTCTAACAGAAAGGAATACGCGATAAGATTAACATAATATACAACACCGCCGGCAAAGTGTTATTCGGTGCCCCTAAATATGCCAAAACTCTGACCGGAATCGTAAAAGACAGGAATATTAGCGTTAATTTCAATCAGAATTTAGTAGAAGTCGACCCCCACAAGAAAGAGGCCATATTTGAAGACTTGGAAATAAAAGAAAAGAAACGCATTCCTTATAATATGCTTCATATCTCTCCTCCAATGAGTGCCCCCACAGTTGTATCGCCATTAGCCGATCCTCAGACAAGTTTTGTTGCAGTCAATAAGGAGACACTACAACACGTCAAGTATAAGAACATCTTTGCTATCGGCGACTGTGCCAGTGTTCCCACATCGAAGACGGCCGCAGCGGTGGCCGCACAGAATGCAATCGTTTCGCGCAATCTTTTGGCACAAATGAAAGGTAAAGAGCCGTACGCCCATTACGATGGCTATACGTCGTGCCCACTCGTCACCGGATTCGATAAATGTATTTTAGCTGAATTTGATTATAATATGGAACCGTTAGAGACCTTTCCTGTCGATCAGTCAAAAGAACGTAAATCTATGTATTATATGAAAAAGGATTTAATGCCAAATATGTATTGGAATGGATTACTTAAGTGAGTACTTATTTATAATTTTTAATACTTTTTAATACGTTTTTAATCTTTTATTTTGTTCTTTTGCCACATTTTAGAGGTCTTTGGAACGGACCGGTATTTATGAGGCGTATTCTTCACTTTGGTTTCAGTAAATAGTGTTTTAGGTTTTAAATCGTTGACTTTTTGGCATTTTTTTGTTTCCAATCATTTTTCAAAGTATACTTATCTGCGAATCAAGTCTTTATAATATTCATTCTTTGACAAACTTTTGATCAATAATTTTAAATTAGTTTTTGTTTAGAATTTAATTGTTTATTGATTGAAAAATTTCATAAATAATTCATAAAAATTTAAGACATAAAGATTACTATATATTACTATATATTATTATTATATATTATTACTATATATCAACCAAATCGTGAGTTCAAACCTTTTAATCCGAAGTCATCCATAAATTCTCTATGAGTGCCATAAGTTGATGTTACCTATGATGAGGTACTTTTGGCGATAAACACATAAAAGATTCAATTTATGGCTCAGAAGTTGTTAACAATAATTATGACTTTAAATTTGTTTAATAACTTTTATATCAATTGAATTATTAATAGTAATTATATTGAATTTGTATATCAATTATTCTGTGATAAAAGTTTATTATAAAGTTTTGATAAATAAATTTTAATCTAAAAAATCTTATCTTTAATTTCAACAAATTTTATTGAAATTAAACATTAAATAAATGTTTAAATAGATTTATATTGAAATTTAAACACTTATAAATTTTAAGTTATAATAATTAAAATTAAGAAATTGGGTATAAGTATTATCTTGGTTAATCTTGATTATTTGACGGGGAATTTCTTCATAAAGGTTTTTCTCATTTCTCGTTTCAAGTCTTCAAAATTTTCATTTTTCTAAAATGTATTTCAAATAAAATGAATCGTTTTTTAGATCGAATTTTATTCGAATAGAATGAAAGGCAATGACTTACATCCCAGTGATTGTTATGCCATTTTGTAAAGAAACCGCTGAAATTTGTTGGTTCGCATCCCTGTCTCACCACATGTATGGGAAGACTCGTTGGCCTTTTCTGGACATCTCTACTAATGAATTGTTCCACAATTTTGACGGCTTTCAAACTATATTTGTCCTTAACTTTAGTTCCCAACCAAATGAATAAAACATCGAAAGCATCTGATATTCAAAACAAACATAAGTTTAGATATAAAGTAAAGAATTCACCCAAAATGATGACATCATCAGGATCAAGGTCACTTTGCTCGTACTGAACAATTTCTTCGAATTTGGTTTTTCTCCATTCGAAGAGTCGGGCCGTTTGAAAGTCATGAATGAGTTTATCGACTTTAGTGCTCTCATAATCTCCTTTTCCGCCCAACGATTGCCAGAACTCTTCCGGTTCTTCGCCTTCAGATACTAACTGTGACTCAAGAGATGAGTCTTTAATGAATTTGTGGGCCATTTCTCTCTTATCGCCAATACTTTTCTAATATAATAAGTTTTTAGTTTAGAAAATAAGTAAAAGTATATAAAACTCACATTTCCCGACCAAATATAGTTTCGTTTCGGAGTTTTTAATACTAAAACACAGTTTGAATTGAGTGAAGAGGCGTTCATTTCAACCTCAACTACTTTACAATTATAATCAGTCGTTCCCTTAACCTGAAGAAGACAATTGTCAAGAGAAGTGTTAGAATCATATTTTCCCTTATAAATAGTCATAAATCCATGGAATATAAACATTAGATTAATTGGTTCCTGGCATTCAGTAACGCGAACTAATACTGATTTTCCTCCAAATTTTTTTGAGTCCATTTCTAATGCTTTGGTTTCGGCTAAATCTTGTTCTTCAGGAGTGGTTTCCGAACCGAACCAATAATAAATGATGACTTTATCGGTGTTATACTTATATACGATTACATAACAATTCTTTTTATGAAATCGTCCGAAATGTTCCTCTTTTAGAGTAAAGAGTTGACTGTTGTCTACAAAAAAGCATTGTTTGGTTCCCATTCCGTCATCTAATAGTTGTGTTTCTGCCGAAAGTTTATGATTTTCTTTAATTGTGTTCGAATCAAATTTTTTATTGTCCACAGCTTTGGCTACTCTTCCGACATAACCTCTGCTGTAATCGATGTTAAGCTTTTGTATTGTTTCCCACGTTTTAAACAATGACTTGAATTGAATCCCTTCTGAGCCTTCGATTACTTTCGATACTTTAGTATTTGAATTATAATTGTTGTCTTTAATCAATTGATTGGCGTATTTCATAGCACTGGACCTTTCCTGACGCGAAGCCTTACTTCCAACCCAAACCCATATGCCGTCCACATCGTTGTCAACAATAAAAGTATCCTTTAATTAAAACATTGATTTGATTACAAAATTTGAGAAATAATTAGATAAATGTTTACATTTGAGTCCAAATCATTTCTAACTAGTGGTCCATTTTTGACCTTGCTTATTTTAATAGAGCCCATTCCATGCGTTGTGAAGTGTTCTAACTCTTGAGTGGAATCGAATTGTTCTTCAGTACATCGATAGAGAACAACGTCTTCTCTCTCTCTTTTCTCATATTTACTTTCGTCTTCTTTTGGGTCATAACTGTAAACACATTTCTTATCTAAAGGTAAGTATTGTTCGAAAGCCTTCAGTTCTTCAGCCGATAAGTCGAGCACTTCTTCTTCGTCGTCGACAATCACAATAGACTCGGCGTAATGGCTGTGCTCTTCTCTAATGGCTTCAGCGATACGAATAGCCTTAACCTTTTCCATATTGTTTGCGTATTTACCCGTCCATAAGAATATGTATTTACCGGTGGCCAGAATAAAGATATCGCCCTCATTGAATGGTAACCAACTAATCTCTGATATCTTTTATTCAATTTTAGTAATTAATTATAAAACAAACAAAAGTTAATAACTTTGAATACCTCTTTGATAATAGGATTGCGTTTGCCTTTAACATGGTAAAGTACTGGCTTTATTGTAAAGTCCACTTTATGAAAACCTGAGGCCACTCCTCCCACAAGAATTCTATTGATTTTATTTGTTTTAATTTATATTTTCAATTAAATAAAAAATTATTTCTAAAATTTGATTGATATCGAAATTATATATGATAGCAAGATCATTTTAATTTCTCAAATTAATCATTTTTAACCATGTTCATTAATCAATTAGAATCAAAATAAATGAAGGAATGTCACCAAGGAAATGTAAACATTTTGTTATAATAAATATATTTTTGTAATAAAGATGAGTTAAAGTTGAAATTACCTTAGTCCTTTTTTGAAATATGAAAGGAAGAGTTGTGATTCATTTCCTGTAATTAAGTTTTTTCTTAGTTTTTGTCGTAAAAATAAATTAAAGATATCATTAACCAAAACATTTGACAAATTTGTTGACATAACATAACATAACATAAGAAAAATTCTGAAAATTACAACTTTTTAAAACTTTTAAATTTCAAAATTTTTCTTATGTTATGCTAATGTCATCGAATTAATTATGATAAATTAACTAGCTTGTATATCATATTCAACTTTATAAATCTCAAAACAGTTTTAAAAAAATAAATCTTATTTTTAATTATATTTCAATTAAGTGTTTATCCAACAAAAGTCCACAAAATATTAAAGCAAAGAATTGTTTATTATTAGCAGCTAGGAAGTATAATATTCTTAGGAATTGTCCTATTAAAAGTAACTAGTATCAAGTAAAATGTTTCCCTAATGTTTGATTCTGAGTCTGTTTTTCAGTCAATACTTAGAATTGCAAATATTTGATGAATACCTTCAGTCTCTCTGTGCTGAACGGGTGAACCGCCCAAATACTCATCCATTTCAACTGTTTTAATAGCGGCAATACCCTTCTCGTCCTGAGATGATTTGGAGCCAATCCAGAAATGTATGTGAATGTAGAGCTCACCCGTTAACGGATGGCTTTCCATTTGTGAGTCTCCCCTCTCTTTGAATTCGGTTCCCTTTTATTTAAAGTCTCGAAATAAGAAAAATAATGAACTAATGGTGAGTCTTACGCAGGCAATTATATAAGAATCACCATTGTAGAATTTGCCATAATCTGAACGAGATATCGCACTTAACTTCAAATTCTGTGCCAAACAATTAACAGTAATTCTTAAAATTCTATTTAAATCTATTATCAAAACTTTTAGGAAATGTCAACAAATAAATAGTTAAAATAACAAGGTAACATATGAAAACTTAGCTTTCACGTAAGACCACAACAATATTGACAACAAACTTATTGTATTTTGCGGAGACTTTCGACAATTTACTAATTGTCTTCTTCAGCGCATAGAACTCAATTAGAACTCAACATAATTAAATAGTCAAGAGTTAGGGCTCAATCTTTTCAGTCACTCAATAATTTTTATTTATTTAAAGTAGTTTTTCATATTTAAAGCAAATGTCGAACAAATATTAAATAAATATTAAAATATCATAAGAATAAAGCCTCATAAAATGACCAAGTTCATGTTTATTATTACAATTTAAATAAACTTTCTTACTAATTATTAGAAAATTACACATTTATTGAATTCTTATAAATATTTACTTAATAATTATCATTGAATAATGATATGAATTGAGCTTGATTGCTCCTGATTATCATAAACAAAGATATATTTATTTCAAAAATAATTATTCAAAAAAATTATTCTCGAATTAAATTATAATAAAATAATAGAAAGAGATTTACCTCAACTCTCCAAATAAGAAAGAAAGTGGAGTTTTTCGGTATTATTTCAAATGCCGAGTCATAAACGATGTGATGTTCTCTCATTTTTCAAATTATTTTATTTTATAAGAGTTTAGACAAGAATTCAATAAAACTGTGAGAAATATAGCACTCAATTCACACAAATTTTCGACTGAAAGTAATTTTAATGAATTTTCTTTCTTTGTTTACATTTACTTCAAAAATAGTTACGACCGAAGGATAAGCGCAAAATCAGTGCACTTAAAAAGTTATGGATTTATGGGATCACCGCTGGTATCACTATTCAACTGAATCACATTCTTTTCAAAGGATCTAAATTTGGAATTTACTTATTCCGATGATTCACTTATTTTTATCGAATTCTTATCATCTCTTTCTCTCTGTATATCAATATTTAGATTCTAATTCATAAGAATATTTTACTTAAATTTATGTTTATTTAATGAAATTAATTCTTTAATCAAATATATATATTTAGTTTATATTAAAATCAAATGTTATTAATACTAATTAATTATTATGTATTTTATAATTGAAGTTAAATAAATTGATGACTCAGTTTTCAGTCATTAATACACTTTTTATACTTCTATTTCGTCCGAATGACATTTGCTTTTCGTCCGTATTATTCAAATAGACAATGCTTTTC
>JAQFZM010000657.1:0-27346 GCA_034695785.1 Galumna obvia
CGACCAAAATACCCCCCTTATACCACCCCTTGGACCTCGGTCTTATTTTGCGAATTTTTTCCTCTTTTTTGCCATCCCTGCAATTATTAAGCCTAAAATACAATGATTTATGGAATTTAAAGTAAATTTATAACTTTTATAATTTTCGAGATAAAGATACCCAAAAATCCCAAATTTGACCCCATCTAACTCCTCCCCCTCTCAATATTTTGGTGAACCAAAATAGCCAAAAATCTTTTAATTTAGTCTACAATCGAGTAAAATGAAGTACCTTCTGATCTGGGATATAGCACAAAACCGGGTACAAATCAGGTTTCATTCTTTGAGCCGTTTATTATTATTTGAGAGTTGACCTTATATTTGGAAGTTAACATTCAAGAATTTTTGTATACAATAAAAAGTTATAGCAATTTGGTATTAACAAGATCAAGTTTCAATTTTTTAAGTTCTAAATTTAGTTTATTCCAGGTTATCTCAAGGAACTAAAGCTTATCAAATATGAGTTATTAGCTAATTATAAATTTTACTTTAAAAAGAAAACTTAAATTTAATATGGCATGGTTAGATAAACTTGGTATAAATTTATCCACTGAATGTTCTTTTTAATGCAAATTCATATATTGATCTAAGTTTGAGTGCGAACGGACTAATTATTTAATAATTTTACATAAATTTTTGTTTATTAAAAACATTGAAATAAACATAAGAATTGAATTAATATTTTGCATTAATTAGAGATCAAATAATAATATTAATAAGCAAGGTAAACAAATTTAATATGTTTTATATTTAATTGTATGTACATATAAATTGTTTGCAAAATTATTTTCTCAATATTTATTAATAAATCAATTTTTTAATTTTAATGAATAGGTTTTGAGAATTACTAAAAATTATTCAGTTTTGATCCAATAATTAAGTGATATACTAATCAAAACCGAGATATAATAAATTTTGTAATCTTGTTATAATCATTTCTATATAATATCTCATATAATAGTCTTCGTTTCATCTGCAGTAATTTTGTCAATATTCTCCCAATGATCGGGATAAAGTTCTTTGTATCGATTAGATAATATAGTTGGATATACTGTTAACTCTCCTATCTTGAATCAGTTGGGACCAGGATTTTGAATTCAAGATAGGAATAATTCAAGATAGAAAAGTGACCAAAAGTATCTAATTTAATGAATAATACGAACAAATTTTAAGTTTAATATGAATTAATTAGCAATTTGAATTATATTTATTAATTATAATTATAACTTAATTCATTTGTTTAAAATTTCTATTTTAAAAGAATTTTGTGATGAAAATTTTATTCGTATTTTTGTTAAAAACTTCAATTGAATCTGTAGTTTAAGAAAAATTCAAGTTAAGAGATGCACACAATAGCTTATGGGACTGACTATTGGATTCAAGATTCAAGTTAGAAGGTTCAAGATAAGAGAGATTTTTTAATAGGGTTTCTATGAGAGTGAATCGGGTCTTGAAAAATAATTCAAGATATACTTGAATTCAAGATACGAGAGTTCAAGATAGGAGAGTTAACAGTACTTGCAAAGTTAATTTTGGAAATCGATATTTATTTCTACAATTTCGTACAATTCTAAGAAATAATGAAATTTGAAAATTTATTCACTTATACCGACATGCCGATATACCCGAGGTATACCGGCAGTTTCATCATCCTCGATTTATACCGGCATGCCGCTCTTTTCTAGGTAATACTGTATAGATATTTCATTGTAACTTGGCAACTAAATGGCTAATATAATTTCAAATTAAATTCATCTTTTTCTGCTAAAGTTGGTTAAGAATTGATTGAACAAGGTCGATTCGAATTTTCGTTTTTTTGAACTTTGCAAGATAATTTTGTCTGATGTAGATGAAATTTTGGAAAACAAAAAAAATACGTGTCGACTCATTTTTTATTATCTTTCGAAATATATAAAAATATTTCATATAACTTACTTAGATCTTAAGTATAAACAACATTGATTTATAGAAAAAATAAACTAGGTAATAAAAAAATTCAATATAACTATAATGATGCAAAAATTCCATAGTTGGAAATTTAGAGAAATTTTAAAATTCCAATTAATAAAGATTTCACAACGAAAAAAACGAGTGTAAAGGGTTTTTTCAAACACTGTATATAATGATTATAGAATTTATATAAATTGTTGTTTAAAAATATTTTGCTTTTAATAAATTCTTTTGTGTTTAGATAATAGAAATTTTAGTTTCAATTATTCTGGAATACAATCGCAGGAATTGTGTTATTAATGATTTTATTTTTCAGTTAAATCAGAGATAATTTATCAATGAATGAATTTATTTAACTCAAAAGTTAACTTAATTTCTATTTTGTATTCATAAAAACGTATTTTTTAGTTTTGTTATAAACAAAATTGTCTGAAAAAAACAATTTAATCAATCATTTTATTCAAATAATAACAAATAAATAAAATCATTGATTAAATTAAAAACAATTTAATGACAGCTTATTTTTTTATAATAATCGAGGATATATTAATGGCTTGTATTCAACTCATAAACCAATATTAAAATCAATAAAATATTTTATTGAAATCGTTTTAAATGAAAGAAAAAAATGGTCTTTAATAAAAAAAATTATTGATTTCATAAATACATTCAAATAGTTTTTATAAAATAAATAATAATTTTCCACAAAAAAAGACAAATAAAAATACGACTGTCATTTGCAAACAAACTCTTTATTAATAGCGATTGAGGTTCTCTAATCTTTAAATTGATTGTATTTCTTTCACGGAGATAATTTTGCTAATGATTTGACTAGAACATTTTAAAAAATAACGATTGTTATCTTATATAATTGTATCGCTGTTTATATAATAATAATTGTTTGTAAAATACGACTTTTTGATGACATTAAGGATTGTGTTAAACATTTATATAAAATTTCGATTTAATGACTTTGAGAAACACAGAATAAGTCTTTGGATTGTTTGAAGTATTACAAGTATTCGAGTGATGTACAGACAAATAATGACCATTTGATGAAAACATCATTTTATTAACAAATACAGCGATAATTAAGGTATTGGAGGTATTTATTAATTTTATGAAACATATTTACATAATTTTTGTTTATCTTTTGAATGGCATTTTGATGACATCAATTATTATGTTAGGAATTAAATTATAATTTTTATCTTAAATTAATTCTTAAAGCAATCGATTAATAAATGAAAGCCATATTTTCTATAGGAATCGTTGCAACAGTTATTAAGAATTCAGCCATAATTATGAAAATTTTTTTGAAGGAATCTTTTGATATAAACATAATTTTGATGTCATTTCTCACTCCATTTCAATTGATGTGTCATTTAAGTGTCTTTCATAAAATGCTTTGGGATATATTGAGAACAAGTTTCTAATGGAACTGTTTTTAGAATCATATGTTTTATTTATATAAAGTCATCAAAATATGTATTATAATTTGCTTTGCAATCAGTGATAAGTTGTTGAGGTGTTTCCTAATATAATCTGACAAAGAAAATAATTTGGTTATGACTCAAATGTGATATTAATATCAGAGATAATAATAAATCAAATATTACTTTAAGACTCGAAAACATTTTCTCAATCAATACATAAATAGTTATGTTTTGAATAATAGTTAGAAATGAAAAACATTTACATAATTAAGTGAATTCCAGAGAAATGGTATAATTTATTTTAGTTTTTAAATTAAATTTGAAAAACTCAGAATTAGTTGAGAAATGGTTTAACAGAAATAAATTTAATTATTCATAATTAGCATAATTGAGATACAAATCTTTCATTGTGTGAACACAACACTTAAAATTAATACCTTTCATCACTTTCTCTTCAAACCTTTTCCTACAAAAATAAAAATTACTGAAAATATGGTTAAATTGAATAATAAAAAGATTATAACGTTTTCCAGAACTATCGATATGAATAGAAAATAAAGTGTCAAATGTTATGGCAGTCAAAAAGTTGTAGTCTTGGCTCAAGTGATAAATAATTCGTAAAAATTGTTTAACGATAACTCCTATTATGTAATGATATAAGTATTGCGTGAATTGGTTTGCGCTCAGAGAAAGTGTGAGTGTTTCACATAAGACAATAACTGAGCCAAAGCACATCCATTCGGATATTGTGCGCAAACGCTTCCCGAGAAATGTAAGATTCGCTCTTTTATAGGCCTAAAGTTAAATTGGGTGCCGAATAAAAAGTGTTTGATTACGGGTTCACCACTTCAGTAGACAAAACCAATTGAGTTCTGTTCAAAATAAGCAGTTTTTGTGTTAATTAGTCTCTCTCTAGGATTAAACATTAGACTCCTTTTGTCATCACTACTGCCTCTCTTCTCATAATCTTTGGTATCACTCGTTGACACTCTTTATTCCAAATTTTTTTCTCTTCAAAAAAGTAAGTAATTATTCATACATTTCTTTGAAAGTCAAGTAAATCCTTCTTTCAAGTAATTGTTGTAATCGATGTCAAACTTCTTTCAATTGATTGATGTATTGTTGAGTTTCTGATAGAATTAAGTATTAATTTAATTAAAATGATATTTAACCTCAAATCAAAACAGATGCTCCTAAAATTAAACTAGCCAGTGTCAATTTGATCAAAATCTCATTTTGATTATCATTCAATATTTGTATTATATATAAAAGAAAATTTACGAAAAAAAATATTTTTACTAAAATTTTAGTAAAATTTTCCATTTTATAATAAATCTAATGTTTTGAGTTTGACTTATCTCTAAAATTTATTAAATTAATTTTCATTCATAAGATTTTGTAAAACTTCTTAAACCTTAATCTAAATTATGACGAAATTTTCGCCAAAATTTTACATTAAAACCATTTATTCATTAGTACTGAAAAGATGTCATATTTTGACACCAATCGAGAAGAGCTTTAATTCAAACTTTAAATAATGTTTCGGTTAATTCTGTTTTTGTAAATTTCAGACATTTATTGAAAAATTTATAAAAGAAGTCGTGAATCAAAATACTTTTTTTTTAAGAAACAAATCTCTAAATTTTTAAAAAGAGCTAATATTCTTGAAAGATTATCTTGGTGATCTTGTTTTTAAAGGAATTAAATATTAAAAAAAGAGCGAAAAATATTTAATATCTAAGAATTTACTCATTTTTCAGTGGAAATTATACTAAAAGTAATTACATTTTACGCATCTCTGAAATTGAAAAAAAACTAAAACTAAACCAAAATTTTAATAAAACATCAAATATTTTGAAATTAATTTTTAAATAATTCGAGAAATCAAAACATACACTCTTTAGTATGTTTTTGACAGAAACTAAACTTTGAAGGATTAACTTTTTTCCATGAACATACTTTTTATACATGTAATTCATATTATACTCACAAGACTTTGTTTATCAAGGTAAATTATCAAAAATTGTTATTTTAATTGAAATATCATAGTCTTCATATGAATTCTTACTTAGAAGGAGATAATCATTATAGAAAGTTTAGTATTTAAATGATCTTGGTCTCTTTAGAAAGCTTATAATGCATAGAATTGATTGACATAATTATTATTGGAGAATGGTAATCCGTTCCTGAGAAAATTGACTACCTAGTTCAAACTGTATCTTTCTTTTAAGCTTTAAATAACAATTTTAGGTGACTACATTTCTTGGGAAGAGATAGTTATTATTACTCATTTGCTAATAATTATAATACAAATCAATTCAATGAATCGCAAGCTTTCTAAAGAGACCAAGATCATTTAAATACCTCACTTTCTATATTGATTATCTTCTTCTTAAAGTTAGCCCTAATATTTAAAGTCAATCAATGGGAGAGTTGACCGCATTTAAAATTCATGTTATTTAAGACATGATTGACATAAAATCGTGTTTTGTGTAAAAAGTCATTCCTAAACATTGGCTCAATTTTTTATTCAATTAATTAAAAATTGCTTTCACGGGGTTAACCAAGAAGTCAATGTAGTCGTAACAAACTATTCCAAAACCTTATGAAATTCAAATATTTTTTTTCCACCAAATTAACTTGGTTTTTATATTAGAAAGCGATTTAGCTCAGGGTAGAAATTTTCAATATTGAATCGCAATATAAAAATTCCAAAAATCGTTAAATTCTATAAAATATGAATTTTATGTATATTTTTCTTTCAGAATTCAATTATTTCTCAAATTTAGAAAATATAAAACAATAAAAAAGAGATTTTTTCGATAGAGATTTGACAATAAATTGACAAGGTAGATTTGTCCTACGCTACTTTTAAATTGTGTTTTATCTTTCATAATATGAAAAATAAACAAATCCAAAGAAATTCTATCAAATTTTTATATAATTTTTCAAAAATATAGATTGTGATCGACACGTATGAAAGTTGTTAGCAAGGTAGTGCCAACATTCATCTAGACATTTGAATATAAAGAAAATATCATATTTGATTCACCTTGATAGCTTCATATTACTCATAAAATACATTCTATCAAATTCAGTAAGAAATTGATGGTAAATATAGTGGCGTGAAAAAAGCATAAGTATGGTCAAATAATAGGATTTAAGGAATTATTCCGTGATATAACTCGATATTTCTTATTCCGGAGAACTAATAAAAAACTAAAATAATACCCAAAAATTTCATTAAATCTTTTGAAATAACATTTTTATTGTAATAAAATTTTTGATAGTTTTAGAAATGAGGTTTAGTGCTGAACAGAGGCTCCCATTTAGGAAATTAACACTTAATTGCTTAAAGAAAGGGTTAGGAACCGTGAAAATGTGCTTAATTTAAAAATACAACTAATTGAAGCAATGATCTAATGATTAAATAATAAATCTTATTCTCCAAAAAAATAACATTAAGGGAATTAACTAATCTATAGACTTTAATTTGTCCTTGTTAACTTTTATCCCTTAGATATCGATAAGTAACGAATTTAACTTAAATTTTATCCATTGAATTGAAATAATGATTTTGAGTAAAATTTTTGGTCGATTTCTTTTAAAAAAGAAATAATTTAATCCAAAATTAATTTTAATTGAAATCAAAAAAGATTTTTGAAAAAATTCCAGTTTTTAATGATTTTCAAGCGATTAACTTTTGAATTATGTAAGAATGAATCCGATTTAAACATTTAATAATTTAAAAAATGTTTGAATAATAAATCCGAAATTTAGTGGACTTTAATTGTTTAGTTTTTAGAATATTTCATAATTTAATCACTTTATAAACAGAAAAGTATTTAAATTATAAATTCGAGTCATTTTATAGTCAAAAGGAAATATATTTTGTTTGAAATTAAATATTTTTATTCAATTTGAATGGAAATGTTTTACTAAAACTCATATAACATATTAAATATCAAATAATTTGAACATTTTTAGATTATGACAAAAGATGAAGTGACTATTTAAAATTAACTTGATAACTTTAATATTTACTGGAATTTTTCGTAACTCATTTTATATTTGAATCAATTTTCTCTAAAAAGTTTTTCTTATTTATTTTATAAGATTCATATGAAAAACTAACAAGGTTATATAACTTGAAAAGTGTTTTAAATTATTAAACTATATTTTAAAAGAAAAATATTTAAATATAAAAATATCTCAAATAAAAAGAGTGTCGACGCGTTTCTATAATCTTAATCTAATTTTATTTTGAATCATATCGTATGCATTGCACAGCATTTTTCCTTGCTCAAACTTATTCATTATTTTGTGATCATTAGTTCACTGCTTTTTTCAATTTATTTATTCAAATAAGTTTTAATTTATGGAGTCTTTGAGTAAATTTAACTCAAAATTTAATTAAATAAATCTTAGTTTTAATTTTTTTTTATTTAAACCAAATGTTAAGTAATTTAATATTAGTGTATAAGTTTTGCAAAGATACATTATGTTCCTAAATAATTTTATAACTTAATAGGTATATTATGGGTGGAAAACCTGGTGTTTCCTCAAATTTTATTCACTCAAAAGTAATTTAATGACTGTTTTTCTTTTAGAGTAGAATTTAAAACAGTTTTGGTTTCAGAGAACAGATATTTTAAGTGAATAACAATTAAATGTATTACTTCTCAACGCATTAAAGCCTTTAATTAGAATTATTTTCAAATATTCAAAACCATTTGTTTTAAACAATTTAATTATTCCAACAATAATTTAAGTAATAATTATCCGATTCTCTAGAAATTCACTCATTTGTACAAAAAAAAGTCAAAGACCAAAATAGTTATTGATATTTGTTAATTTTACTATATCATTGAGTAAATCTCTACTGATATTCTTTTAATGTAATGAATAATACCAAGCACCTTTTATAAAAAGAATAATTTATATTCGAATCTTTTAATAAAATATAAAAATGAATCAAATATTTGATTAATTATTTGTAAGCTTTCATTCAAATAAAAATCATTAGTTTGTATCAAAAATTTAAGTAAAGTGTAAAATAAAGACCATGTTTCAACTGTCTTAATTATCCTATACTTTAACATAGCTTTTACTAAATTTACAAATTTTGATACAAAATAGAACATGGTCTTTTTTCTAGACCTTACTTTATACTATAAAGTTTATAGACATTATATACAAATCCAAATGTATTGACTAAAATATATTACTACAAAACATTACGACTCTTTTGAGTGCCATTAATATCTACTTTCAGATCATTTCCTTAAAATATAGTCTGGATTTAGATTTTCGACAAAATATTAACTAGACAAAAAAATACTCAAATATCTAACGATTATTGCAATCATTTTGAATGTTTGCGACATTTAATTTGCAATAATATAAGAATCACTTATTTTTAGACTCTTTATTAAAATATTTCTGTTGTGAATAATTAAAAAAAACTTTTAGTATTATTAATATCTATTGATTGAAATAGATATCAATCCTTTTTTATATGTTTTCAATAGAATACTTTAAGCTTAAGGCAATTGTGAACCAACATCCGTAGTTTTTGTGCTTGATCATCTCTGGAATCAAATTTAATCTTAGAAAATATTCTAGACTTGAAAGTTCTAAACAAGAAATTGCTTGACTCTCTTTTTTGTGTTTCATTTCATTTGAAAGTCTAAAAGTTTCTAGTTTAATTTGGATGAAGTTAACTAGGAAATCTTTAGAAAAGAAGCAATTTAAGCTTGAACAAATATTGAACAAACATTGCTTTTAATGTTCAATAATTTTAAGAAAAAGTTCAAATAATTTAATCTTTTATTTGAGAATTAGCTTAAAAAACATTTCAAAGATATTCGAAAGGATTTTATTATAATATAAAATAAATAATAAGTACTTTCGGTCATCAAAAGTGTCAAAATTGTCGATAAATAAACTGTAAAATTATTCAAAATTTGATCCCAAAATCTAAATGTGTTTCTTTTTAATGATATCAAGTGTTTTAGTGAACTGGTTTTCCATTAAAATATAAAATATACTTATTATATGTGTTATTGTGGTCTTCTGTGCCATTAATTTGAATGTTTTGTCGAATTATTCATTAATAATAATCATTAATAAAATTACAGTCATTTAGATAAAGAAATTTGTCGGCGATTAGGTTTGTTAATGAGAAACTTTCTCAGGAATATTCCTTATATTCCTCAGTGTATATATAGTTGTATTGAGAGACTCATTAAAGTTTTATGAGAAATATTTCTCCCTATAATCGAAATTCTATGGAAAATATTTGCCAAGATAAAAAAAATTCCTTTCGTAGCTCTCGGCGATTGAAAAAATTTGTAGTCATTCACAGAAGGGATTAAATATCAGAGTTATATTTAGTGCCACAATTATTACCACAAAATAGTTATGAAAACTGGCGGCGAATTCTTTGATGGATAATTTAAAACTGGATTTTGCATAAATTGATTAAAAGTATTAAAACATTTCGTTTATAGAAATCATTGAAATACATTCGGTTTTAATGCTTCACAATTGAAATCTTTTATCTCATTTGAAATTAATAAATGAAAAACGTATTCATAAAAATAATTAAAGAAATAATACCTTTTTGGAAATCAAATGAAAGTCTACCGATTTTCCCCTTTCTGTGACTCCAATCAGTTTTATAACAAACTTATAATAATTATAAAGTTTATAACTCTTTTTAAATTTCAAATTAAATTTAAATTAAAATCATAGAAATTTTCAAGGTTATTTTATAGATTATTTATTTATTGACTATTTATTGATAAATGTTTTTCATTTTCTATGGTTTCATAAAATATATACAAAATTTAGAGAATTAGTAAATAAATTCATTTACTGACAGCCAATAGAATTTAATTAATAGAAATTTCTATTTACAGGGTTTGAAGTGAAGACCAATTTTTAAAAAATAATTAATAAATTGGACTCATTTTTGGTGAGAAAATCCTTTCAATATAGAGATTTGAAATCAATTTAATTATTTTAGGCTCTGTTTTAGACATTAATTCAATTGTAGTTTTGAGCTGAAGTAGTCTTTTATCGGGAAAATGCAATCGACGCGAATAAGTCTAACGATACGACCGTTTGGAACCCAATTTTGCTTTTACTTCATAATCACTTTGACGTTGATTTCATTAGCCGTCGCACAACACAATTGTAAGTATATATTCTTTTGGTTGTTATTAATTTCTCAAAATAATTAATTATATACTAAAACTAATGAATTGTCAGAGTTTGTGATATTAAATAATTCAAAATTAAGTAATTTTTTAAAATTTTTAAATACTTATGAATTTAATTATATTATCTGAAAATTTGAGACAAAGTTTTGTAAACAAATATATCGATAAGTCTTTTGTTTCGCTTCATTTCGCCTCCGATTATATATTAGAAGAGATTTTAAGAAATTTCTAAATCTGTTTGAAAACAAGTGACACATTTTATCGTTGAAAACAAGATTCAAAGCATTGATTGCGTCAAAACGTCTGAAAATATTTTCAAATGATTTCATAATAAATGAAATTTAAATTTTAAACGTTTTAATGCTTTATTCATCTCTTTTCATATCCTTCACATTTATTAAAGACGAGATGTGAGATATTTTAGTATATTTTAATAATAGTATGAAAAGAATATTTGTGTCAATTGATATATCCGTCAAATTTTATAAAAGATTTGTCAAATCTTCTGTATTTTATACAAATTTTATCATTTATTGGTATTTTTGAGAGAATTTATACTTTTCTTAGAATTCGGTTTAAAATAAGATTTAATATATAGTGTTATCGATAGAAACCCTCAATTGGATTGTGAGTCAAATCATCGCTTTTTGGATCACTAGAGATACAACTCTTAATGGCCTAAGAGTTGACCGCCAGTCAAAACTAAAGTGATCCTCACTATCAAAAGATTGATTCGGACAAATAGTAATACCTCCAATAAAAGAGTACTTTAGCCTTGACTTAAACCTAGAGAAAATGAGTGATTAGTAAAGTTAACTAGATCTTTAAAATTTGTTTTAATTAAAACTTCAGATATTTTTATTAATAATTTTAATATAAACAAAAATTAATTTTACATTTCGTTAAAATCAAGCTTTAATTTTTACCAAAAAAGTATAATTTTTATTAAAGCTGATTTTGATTGTTCTTGATCATATTTTATAAGAGGTAACTTTAATTAACAAAGCAATTTCTTATATTATCATGAAATATAATTACCATGGAAAGTTTTGCTATATCTCATATTGTTCTCAAATTGATCCAACATTTGAAAATAAAAAAATAAACTTAATATATTGACAATAATCTTGGTAAAATGTACCTCAAATGGGTATAATTATTTTAATTTTGTTGAGATTATATAAATCAATCATTTAATTGAAATAATAGACTAAACAGACATTTAGTTTATATGATATAAATTATATCATTTGATAAATATATGGAAACATATTTAGTTAATGATTATTCTTATGGTTAATGTATTTAATCATTCCTTTAGTGAGAAAATATTGCATTTCTTTCACAATCGATCGACAAATTTATAACTTCTAATAAAATGCAAAAATAAAATTGATTTTAGGCGTAGTTTCTATGATTAGAGCATAAAATTTGTTTATCTCTTCGTTGTTATTGAGACTAATTTTCAATTTAAGTTAATATTCAACTCATAATAGATTAGGTGTGAGCCTTAAGTCGTTTCTTATTTCATTCTACAGAAACAAATCACTCATTTAACCATTGATTTGGTTTTTTCCGAAATAGAACCAAAGGCTCCGATTTTGATAGCATTGAGTTATATAATTAAAATACATTTATATGAAGGGTATAAAAGTAAATAATATAAACATAACACAAAAAGTAAAATTTTGTGAAAAAAAGAAATGATCAAGATCACTGAACAAATAAGATGTTAGCATAACATAATTATCGAAAAATGATCTATGATTTATGCTTTTCAATTAAATAATTATATAATTTTTTCAATATATATATAATTATATATAATAAATAAAGTATCTTGATGATTTTTTTTGGTACACTACTCGTTCCAGATTTGTAACTAAAAAAGTAAAGACATCAAAGATTTTAAGTTTGAGTTAACTTGGTATCAATTTATTTAAATTTGAGGCTAAAATTTCAAATTCTAATTAACTAAAATGTTTTTTGTAATCAAATTCGATAATTAAGACATTAAACTGAAACTGAGAAAATAAACATTGTAAATTTACATGCTCATTTTACAGAACAATCTAATGGAAATCCTTTACATTTCTAAGGAGTTAATAACTATGTCCTTGATAAAATTTGAATTTTATTTCAATTTCCATTAAAAATCATGTAAAAGTAATTTACCAAGCTCAAATTTAGTTTTGAAGGTTGAAACTACTAAAGCTATGAAGTAATATCCAGGAATAATAACAACTACTTTGTTGTGAGAATGAAAAAAATATATTTCAAATGCAAATCAGAAAATTTAATTTTTAAATTAAATTAAATAAATAAATTTTCTCTTCATTTTCATTATATTCTCTTCTTTTACAATTAAAATTGAACTTGCTCATTTCTTAAGATAAATCTAATACTAATGGAAACTATATTGAGCTTATGTCAAGATCAATTCAATGTGGAAGCATAAAATATACTAGAACTTAGTAACTATCATAGTAACCTAGTAAATATGATGGGTTATTTAAAAAGTCTGTTCTAAAGAGTAGCGTTAGTTTCATCTCAAACTCTGTATTAATGTTAAAACTTAATTATAGTTTCAACTAAATTTAGTCCTGAAAAAAATATCAAACCATGTACTTGCAAAATAACCTAACTTTCACCTTTTTAAGCTGAGATAAACTTTCCTTAAGTTTGTAAAAAGAATTATATTTTTTTTGTCGAAGATATAAGTGAATACGTTTTGAAAGTATCCTTCTGATGGTATCATAAATTAATGGTAGATCTAATCGGCTGATAGTCTTATTTTTTAAATGGATATTCTTTGGACAATCTATTATTAACTTGCTCTATTCTAACAAAACAGAAGTATTTCTTAATATTTATAAAGTCTTTTATCCCAAAACATAATAAACGGACACATTTTGATTAGATGTGAATATCACTGATTTTTTTCAGACAATACTTTTTGTTGACAATATTTTTATACAAATGATTCACAATTTTTATGCGCTAATTTTTTCCGTTCATCTCATTTAGTGTCAAATTAATTATTCAGTGCTAAGGATTTCCTTAGTTTCCACTTAAGTCAACGTAAGACTCAATACTTAACCTTAACTGAAAACAAGTCGTGACTCTTTGTAATGAAGTAAGAGTTGTATCGATTTTTATTCATTTATTCTCAATATTTGCTGAAAATTATATAATTTTATATTAAAAAAAATTAGACTTAAATAGAATTTTAATGACAAAAATGTGTTCATTCGCGTCAATATTTCACTCTTAAATCCCAGTTTAAGTTAAAATTCAAGTGCGAGTCATTTGCCTATTAAGACATCATTTTTGAATCTTTTATATTTTTATTCAAAGGAATTCATTCTTTGAAGGCTTTACATAATAAGTCTTATGCGGATAATTGAGAAAATAAATCACTTTTCGGTTATTTTGTTGATTATTTAATGTAAAACTATTTCTTTTGTTTCTTTTCTAAATGAAGTTTAACTAAACTTAAGTTTAAATGATTGCGTCAATGAATTCATTATATGCTATCAATTCATTAAAACGATTATTAAATAAATAAAAATACATTTTGTTTTCACTGATAAAATCCAATATAATCTCAATATTATTTAACAAATAAATTATATAATAAAATCAATATTTATCCTCAAATAAATATGATTAATAGTAATTAGATAAGATAATCAAGAGCTTTTATTTAATTTTAATTAAAATTTATTAATAGAGATATTATTAAATACATATCTATTAACTATTTAGTTAATAGTTTAGCGATAATTATAGCTAGTTAGCTTTAATTTCAAGCTTAATTAAATTTTAATAAGATTTTTCTGTGAAACGCCCGAAATCATACTTTCTTGCATTACATCCTTTTTATTACAATTTTATAATTTTTAAAAACATATGAAAAAAAAACAATTTTGCGTTAAATATAAGACATAAATACTTTGAAAGTCTGTAAGTCATAGTCAGACAGTTTTATCCTCATTTAAGAGCATTTCTTTCAATTATTTCTTTTACTGAATAATAAATTAGTTTTTGTGTTCAACTATTAATGCTATTTGTATAACAAATTGTCAACAGAATTCAATTGAATTTTGTAGAGAACTCTGTTTTTCACAGAATAATGAATGCCTCGAAGACATTATATTTTGGAGTTAAAAATGTAATCCCAGATGAAAACGTTTTTTTCATTCATTTTTCTTCTCAAATAATATTTAGAATATTTATATTACATTAACTAAAATACAAAGATATATAAGAAAAAATTGACAGACAGTCATATTTGCCTATTATTTTCTTGACATAAATTCTATCATAAGTTCATCACAAATGTCTTCATTCATTCATATATTTGACAATTTGATCCATAAAACAATTATTAAATAATTTATTTGAAAATTTAGAATATATTTGAAGATAAAGTTTTAAATTATATTTTATGCGAATTATTTTATAAGTTTTTACTAGACTTTACATTAAGCTATTCCAAATTTGAGTTACTGGTATCGTGGTAACTCTAATTTTAGAGGTAGTGTCATAGGCAAAACTAATTATTAATAAAGTTTACATTAAAGTTTTGATTAAACATTAAAGTTCACATTAAAGTATATTAATTATCTCTTTTGTAATACTTTCAACATTTTTGACGTTAAAATACCCCCTTTATAACCATAAAGAAGTCAAGTAAACTTGCTCATTCTACTCAGAAATTTATAAACTTCATTTTGAATTAGTGATATCCAGGGGTGAATTTGCAGACATTTTTAAGTGTTTATGTACTGAAATTGTGTTGTAAATAGTTTTAAAACTATGAAAATGAGTGTCAAAGGTATGTCACAAACATACCTTTGCTCTCAAATGCTCTCAATTGTTGCTCTCTTTAACTCGACATTTGACTCAAACGCCAAATACTCGTTTGATTTGACGCTTAAACACAAGATTTCGAAGTAAATGTTTTCGATAGTTTTGGGTTAATTAGTTGAAACCATTTAGATATCAGCGCTTCTTTCATAGGAAGCCTATGTTTTGTTTATTAAAGAACCGGTCATTCAATTGATTAGTGAAGTCATTGACCGGACAATTCTTTTGAATTCAAAACAATTTTCTAAGTAATTGACAGTAAATGAATGTTTCTCTCAATGATGTCATCACAAATTCATTCGTTAAGTTTAAGATGAAAACAGAGTAAATGACTTTTTATAGTTTATATAACGACTCCTTTTTATCATTCAATCAATAGCTGATGGTTTTGATAGCGACGCAAATTTATTGAAGAGAGCGTCTGCAGCCCAGAGTCATAATATAATGCGATTCGGACGGGGAGGCCATAACATTATGCATTTCGGCAAACGTTCAGATGTGGCCACAACTAGACTCGAAGAGGCCGATACTGACCGCTCCCAAGAATTAGACACCACTTCCTATTCTAATGGCGAACAACTAGAGTCTTACCAATACGACCCAAACCCGTTCCAAGTGGTGTCCCGATCGCCCCGAACCAGATATTTCATACCTCACGCATTCATAGGTAAGCAAAAAAGAAAGTCATATCTAAAAACTGATAAATAGTTGATATAAGAAGAAAAAACTATTAAAAGATATGATTTATATATTACAGCGTCATTGTATACTCATCCGAGACCTTTCTTGAAAAAAGCGGCTGAAACTAGAGATAATGTTTTCATGCATTTCGGTTAACTCTATCGCTTTCCTCGAAATTCGATGATATCATTGATTGTCTTATTGTCTGAACTTTGGTTTTTATTCATATATTAATTCAATAAATTTATGGCTTATTTGGAGACAAGTATTTAATAATCTCTCATTGATTAGGATTTCGCTGAAAATATAGAAAAATATTTCTCTCTTTTGTTATTTTGGGTATAAATTAATTAATTAATTATTTTTCGTCGATTCTGTTTGGCAGCACTTTTATAGAGAACTTAAAGCAGACACTCATTCAAAGATCTTCAGTCAAGTTGTCTCTAATTTGTGTAAAAACATTTTCAATATAAATATAATTATTATTCATTGAAATAAATTATTTAATTGTAATTCATATTTGAATTGTGACTAATTATTTGAAAACAAAATCAAATATTCTTATTATTAATATTTACGGCTAATTATTATTAATATTAATTCTGATATTAAATGTTTTGAAATGCATTGAAAAGTAGTGTTTTTTATAATAAAAAAATAAAATTAATTTGAAAATATTTGTTGAAAATTGTTTTCGATAATAAAGTATTGTTTTCTCCCAAAGATTTCAAGTGATATGTCATCAATAGATTCATACAACTATTTATAGTATCGAAGATAATTGAAAGACAGAAGAATATAAGACAAAATAAATTGTTTTATGCCTTAAGTTTCAATTCGAGATTAAATGTCATTTGTGTGCACTTTTGCGGACTCGTAGGTAGTAGTCGGAACTGTTCTTTTGTTAATAGTATTGTGTGAAGACATTATCAGCGCTTTTGTGAGTCAAGTGACCGAAAAAATGAGATAAAACCCTTATTAAACGAGACATAAATAATCAATCATCACTTTGATTGGTCTATATACTACTCATTGATCTTGGTCATTCTATTCTTAATTCCGTTACTTGTTTTCACAAATTTGATATTTTATTGATATCCATTCAAATTCTAAATTTAACTTTAAATTAATTTTTCTACTTGAAGATAAAAGCAAGCTACATTTTGTCAAAAAATCAAAACTTAGTCAGAAGTCTAATTAAGTTTTTTGTTTTTGTTTTTAACTTGATCTAATTACTGGATCTAGTTCTTATTCCAATGAGAAAATATTCAAAATATAAATCAAATATGAAAAATGTTTGGAAACAAATAAATTTAGTAATGAATTTATATTCAAATCAAAATTGAAAAAAAGTTTACATTTTATATCAAATATCACTGACTCGGAAACATATCTTATGGGTACCCTTATATCGTATTATAATTTACACGGAACAGAATAAAGTAAAATGTGTAAAAAGGTTCATGTTTCAATATATCAATTGCAAATCAATTAGAATAGATATAAAATCTATGACAAAATAAGACAACAAAAATAACTGAGTTTTTCATGGAAATAGTAAAATTTAGCAAGTTATATCAGTTATATAATATAACTTATATTACATTTTTGATTGATTTATATTGGAATAAAAATGGAGTCACAGAAAAGAAGTGATCAAATTGTTTCAACAAAACTCAGGTAAGTCTTTCTTTTGAAGTTAATTTGATTTATTATAATTACTTTTTATATTTTCTAAACATTTATTTTTAAGATTTTATTTAAAAACCTTAACTTATAATTATATTAAATATTAGACTTTTAATAATAATATTTTTCTAATATTTATTGATTTAAGATCAAG
Organism: Galumna obvia; assembly: GCA_034695785.1. Classification (NCBI taxonomy): domain Eukaryota; kingdom Metazoa; phylum Arthropoda; class Arachnida; order Sarcoptiformes; family Galumnidae; genus Galumna; species Galumna obvia. Next base: position 18,048 of record JAQFZM010000657.1, read on the forward strand.
AATATGACAGAAAACTGACTTCACAGAATAGCCAGGCTCGTTATTCTGAGTTTAATCATATAAATTTGATTTATATATGAGAGTATTTATATTATAAAGTTTATAAGATATGTTTCGCAGTCAGAATAAAAATGAAAGCAAAAAAACGGTGATTCCGTTATAATATTAATACGTTTTAGTAATTAGAAGTGAAACTTAAATCATATTTTTAGTGAAGAGACAGATGTTATTCAAAAGCGAATGCAAACAATAATGAAAATCATTTTCAAATAATCTAATATCAGAACTAATATAGAGTTAATGGGTTTGATTAGTGATAATATCAAAAGATAAAGCAGTTAAGCCTTCATTCAGTCAATACTTTTCACCTCATTTTGCCTAATCCCGGATCACATCTAAATTTTAAAGACTCTTTTAAACAAAATTGTATCCAAAATGTTTTATTTAAAAAAATAAAAATTGACTTTTTAAGAGTGTTTTCAAATACTAATTTATTGAAATTTTTGCTCAAAATTTTATGATAGAACCCAATAAATATTTACCTAGTTCTCTTAAAAAGTTTATTTTGATATTTACTTTTTTATTACAAACTTAGAGATAAAAATATCGTTATCTTAGAAATTGTGACACAAATTATAATTTTTAATAAACAAAGAGTTCCAAAACTATGATATTCTTATAGTAAAACTAATTTAATTAATTCTGTTTTTATTATTAATGATTGATTTTTAGGCAAAATGGGGTCGAATCAAACAAGAGTTCAAATAAGTGGAATGGATAGAACTTTTTTCTTTGTTATTCTCTAATGTCTTTGAGGCTCAGTTTGTTTTTTCTTCAAATTATTTCAACGGAAAACATCAAAAACTAAATCTAATTTTGAAGGCATTGAAGATATCGAAGAAAAGAATTGTTTGTTTTGAGATTAACATTCATTTTTTAATTAGAAAATCGATTATAACTCAAATCTCATTTTAATTGAAGTTTTCAGAATCAATACAAAAGTGGATAACTTTTATTCAACAAATTATAATTATATTAATAAACAATAATTTTATAGTTTTTCTTTTAAAAAAGTATCTACCTTAAATATAATTTTTGATTAATCAATGTATCCAGGTTTAGCAACAAATATACCCTTAGAACAAAGAGTAAAAATAAATCTATAATAAATGTAACTCTTTTTAAAAAGTAATTATATAACGAAAAATGAGCCCATATTTGATATCAATAGAAAAATTAGAAATTGAATTACAAGAAAAAAAAAGGAAAGAAAATTGTAAACCGATTCTAAATGATTGCGAAATGATTATCCCTGAGTACGTATGCGGTCAACTTAAGTGCAAATATTTTTTGACATTATCTTTGATTTCAACATTTTTCTGATAAATATTTGTTTGAAAACAGAATTACCATTAATAGAGGCGTCGGTTAAATATATGTATAATAAAAGGGAATATCGGTTACCATAAAGTTTTACGACAAGAATTACCAAAAATTCACAAACTTTATAATCACAACAAAAATGTAATAAAATTTTTATCACAATTGGAGTGAATTTCAACATTTGTATCATTTAATCGACAAAATTGAAAATCTATAATAAAAATTTTCTTTTGAAAAGTTAAGTAAAATTCATAAAAATTCGATTATTTATTGTTTCAAAAGACTTGTTTCGAGATTAGGTCTGTTTATTATCATATTATTAATCTGTAATCTTAAATATTAAGCATGGAAACTTTCTTTTATCAGTTAAGTCTTAACTGTTAAGAAATACTTGTGCTAAAAATGGCCACAAATATTAGAGTTGAAATCAGGTTTTATTTAATAAAATTACATAAAAAATATTGAATCGAAGTATAGAAACACTTTTATTTGAATTGAATAGTTGTCAGGTGAAACTAAAACTTAGATATTTTGCTTCTTTATTACTATTGACTCGGAGTCTGTACTTCTTAACTCTCAATCGATTTTTTGACCACAAGTACTATGAGTTTGAGTTAATATTTATTGAATCAATTTATTGAAAAAAACTGTTTTAATATAATTTTCATCGATATTTGAGTGACTCTCGAGAGTGAGTCTCAGTTCTTAACCAATAGTTATAAAAGTCAAAGCAATGAGTAGTAAATCTTATCCTTCAAAAACGAATTATGTTCTTCAAAAGTGATCCAAAAATTGAATAGAAATATGTTTAGTTATAAGTTATAACTTATTACTAGCAAAAGCAATAATTGATGCAATAATCAATTATTGATGGCACTTTTTTTACTTCTCCTAAATATAATTACCTAGTTCATTAAAAAATAAACCCTTTAATAATTAGTTGTATTAAAATGATTCACCCTTGCTAAACGTTGTTTCATGGTCAAAACTCTATTAAAACTTATATTAAAAAAATTACTGACCTATTGCTTGCTATTATTTTAAGCGCGCATTTTAAATATTCCTGTCCCTAGTTTTAAATTATATAAAATTATCGATAAAATATGAATACACTTATAACTTATAAGTGTATTCATATTTTATCGATAATTTTATATAATTTAAAACCATTTTTATCTGAAAATAAGTTTTGAAGAACTGTTTAATCTTTTAAAAATGAATTTAATTAAATATAATCCAAAAGTAGATGTCCACAATGGGGGGGAGGGGAGGGGAGGGGGCAATAAGGATATAGAAGTATACAGGATATTGGCTATAGAGTCTATAGTATAGAGTCTATAGTATAGAGGTATAACTCGCCTGCATAATTTTAAAAAATATACCCCCTCTATAAAGTGGTGGGTGACTACCACTGATAATTTAAATCAAGGAATGTTGTATTAGTGCCGATAATAGTATTTTATTACAACAAAATTGAGTTAATTCCTCGATTTCTTGTCTTTAAATTTAATAAATTAATGCCTTTTAATGAAAAAATAAACCAAAATTTAATTAATTTCTAAAAGATGTCGTATTTGTGAATATCACTTATCCTTTGATTTATATATTTTATTAAATAATCAATTAATTGATTTTTTTGAGCCAACATTTTAGAGAAGCGTTCGTTCAACTGTGAAATCCGAGAAAAGTTAGCAATAATTTTCATAATTAATTCTTTAATATTTTTTGTTAATTTAATTGACGCCTATTTTTTTTGGAGGGGCCGACACTGAGGGGAAGGATATCTAAATTTTCATACCTTAAAGGGTATCCGTTTTTGAAAGCTTATCAAAACACTAATTATAAAAATTATTTTTGGATAAATCAGAGCTCAAACTCTAATGAAGTTATTATTCAAATGAAAATAATATTTAGAAACAAATGTTTCGACGATTTTAATCAATGATTTGGAATAAAATGAATTTCATTTGTAATTAAATTATTGAAAATTAACGAAATAAATGAATTACTATAAAAAGAATTGAATTAATGTTAGAATTCTCTTCTATGGTATTTGTCCGGATCAAAGAAAGAGGTGACCACAACTCGATTAGCAAACTTACGTCCGGCCAAACTTTGCTGTGCTTTTTGACAGTCAGAGATATTATTAAATTCAATGAAAACCTTTACATCAAAAAATTAATTAAAGCATTAATAGAATAAAAAGAGATACCTTTCCGAGTCCGGGCACTTCTACGCCTTCAATAGGTCGGGGTATTTCTAAAGAGCGTACCGGACCGTATTTGGTACACTCTTCACGAATGTCTTCTAAAATATCTTCGTATTCTTCATCATCATTGAGTTCTTCGGGCATAACCATATTCATAAGACACAATACCTCTGTAGGGTTACCCAAACCGGCCGCAACATTAGAGAGACCTGGCACTTGAATCTGTACGGGTGCAGCAATGGCTGCAGCCCCGGCCAAAGCAGAGGCCAGTGGCCCACTCTTTGCGCCAACACTTGCCCTCTGAACGATTAGCTTTTTGTCTCCCAATTGCATTCCATTGAGTCCTGCGATCGCCTAAAAGAGCAAAAAACGAAAAAATGCTAAAAAGAAAAAGTGCTGTAAATGAAACAAAAGAAAACCAAATTAGAATTTTTTGGTCTCTTTTACTCAAAAATAGTCTAAAGACTAAACACTTTTCATCAGAGGTTTCGTCCAAAAGCTGTCAATTAATTTGTATTAAGTTTTTCAATAAAATTCTAACAGAAAAGGGAAGCCTTTCCTTCTTTTTATAAATTAACAAATACCTGATCTGTGATTTGAGTGTCAGCGTATTCACAAAAGGCATAGCCTTTACTCAAACCGGTAGCGCTGTCTTTGACTAAATTGAATGCTCTTAACTGTCCAAAACTCATCAGCAGTTCTTTGACCTGATCTTCATTCAAATAATTTGGAAGACCGCCAATGAATATCTTAAAGGGAGAGTCAGCGACCACTGTTGATATGACACCGGGAACTGTTGCCTGAGGCTGTTCACTCATTCCTGGCATTGGCTGATAATCGTGTGGTCGCCTTATTTTTAAAGACTGTCCTTTAAAATTAATGCCATCGAAAGCCATCGCTTGAGTCGTTTCATCGATTGATCGGAACTAAACGTAAATACAATTATATTTTGAGTTATGATATAGTCTTTCAGAAATGGAACAAATCTATTGAGTGATTAATTAATCAAATTTTTGATTCATTCGAACCAAAAAAGACATTTTATTTAGCACTCATTACGAACCCAAACGCTAATGAATTTGAGCGCAAAAGCTATTGAGTTGAGTGCAAACTATATCTCAATCAAAACATATGAAACAAACCTCAAGAAATGCAAAGTTTTTGTCCAAATTGATTTGACAGGCGAGCACTGGACTGCCCGGTGCCTGACTGAAACCACAGGCATGCATTTGACTGTTGAAGAAGTCCATCATCTCTTCTTCACTGCAACCAAAGGGTATATTTCCTGAATTCAAAACAACATTTTTAATATAGAGAAGAGAAGAATAGATTTAAATACAAACCGACGTAAAGTCTTCGGGCCTGTCGTGTGATAGTACTGCCAACAATAGGCACAGGGGCTGACCCGGGGGCTGCAAAAAGTGTGGCCGGTATTTGTCCGGCGGCTTGCATTGCTTTGTATTGTGCGGGTGTGATGTGCTCGAAACCTGGAGGAGGAATATCCCAATATTTAGACGGTTTGTTTCGTCGACTCTTTTTGGATCTGTCTCTGGAACGGGATCTATCCCTATCCCTATCCTTATCCTTATTATCCTTTTCTTTTTCCTTCTCTTTTTCTTTTTCTCTTTCAGTTTTGTCTTTATCTCGCGATCGGCGGCGCTCTTCTCTGTCCGCTTTGTCTGTTCTTCGAGAGGCTCTCTCTTTAGAACGCGAGCGATGTCTTCGCGATCGTTCCTTATCTTTGTCTTTATCCTTGTCTTTGTCCTTATCCTTGTCCTTATCCCTTTCTTTGTCGCGATGACTATCCCTATCCTTATCTCGTTCTCTGTCCCTCTCTTTATCACCTCTGGACCTGTCTTTGTCTCTTTTGTCTCTATCTTTATCTTTATCCTTATCCCTATCTCTATCCCTTTCCCTGTCTCTATCCCTATCCCTATGAGTCTCTCTTTTATCTTCTTTTTCAATGTTTTCGATTTTAATCTTAATATCTGTGAACCCAATAAAAGAGGCGTTTATTTAATCAATTATTTAATGAATAAATTGTTGAATAAAACAAACCCTGTTTGTGATCGTAACTCATTTCCATGACTTCACCCATTTCTTCAATTCAAGTCTTGTGTCCACCAATTGATGAGCGATGGCTCAAAATGCGGTGAATATCAAAATACCGGTCGTTTCCACAAAACAATGAAAATATGGCCGAAAATGTGATAATCACTGGAACTGAATATTGTTTGAAATGATAAGAGAGACGACTAACGGATTAATACTAAACTATTGGCTCTCATTTAAATCCCATTAAAACAATGAATACTTTGTAAACAAAATAAGAAAATTTTAATAAATTGAGACTCAATTTAATAATAACTCATTTATTCAATTATTTAACGAAATATAATTTTTCCGCATTTTATTCATTTGATTCCACTTTTTGTTAAATTTTTATATAATTTATTTGTTGTTTAATATCTGATTCATTCCAAGAAATGGTAAAATGACTTTCGGAAACACTTCTTAATATCGGATCAAATTTCCATTTAATAACATTTTTGTTAAAAAGTTATCATAAGTTTTGTTTAAATTTCAATTAATAACTGAAATTTTGTTATCAAAAATGAGTCATTGATTTGAGCTAAAGATAAGTTTAAAGAAGTGAAGAACACCTGTTATTCCGTTGGAGTTCAGAAGTCAAGACTAGGTTTGACCACAAGAATGAGTCATTCAGTCAGTAATGATCACAACTGCGGACATCAATCAGTAGAAGCGATGAACATATCAGAGGAACAGTCGTGTGCGGCGCCGGTTGGCGGCCCTCAAGTCATGCACATTGACCTGAGCTCTAACTCAACCCAATTCTTTACCTCTAATGAAACCATTAATGTATTGATTGAAATCATATTTGTTTGAAATGTCTTTAATTATAATAATTTGTTAAACAGTCGTCACAACCGGTAAATCAGGCGACGAATCAGTCGCCAAATCGTCGGGACGTTGAGATGCCGTTCAACGCACCGACAACTTCGATGTCAGTCAGCGCCTCATCAAATGCGGTCTCGACTTTAAACTTGGGTCAGTCATCAAATCAGTTACACTTCAAATGGCAGGCAACTAAAGGAACCCTCAAAGAGAGAATGACTGCTATCTTCAATCGCGAAGTCTTGGCTGACGTCCACTTTTTGGTGGGAAAAGGAGGACAACAAATGAGAACTCCCGCCCATAAGTTTGTCCTCTCCATCGGTAGTACTGTCTTTGATGCCATGTTTAATGGAGCGATGGCTGACCCTAAAGATGAAATCGATTTACCAGATGTAGAACCGGCGGCTTTTCTCGCTTTACTTCGTTTCCTATACACAGATGAAGTGCAAATCGGACCCGAAACTGTTATGACTACTTTATATACAGCTAAGAAGTATGAGGTGCCCGCACTTGAAAAGGCTTGCGTTGACTTTCTTAAACAAAACCTTTCGTCGGACAACGCATTCATGCTTTTGACACAAGTATTGAATTTATTTTTTTTTAGTAATTTTAAAATTTTATTGAATTAAAGGCTCGCCTTTTCGATGAGTCCCAATTGGCGGCCATGTGTTTGGACACAATCGATAAACACACTGTCGATGCTTTGGCTGCGGAAGGATTTCTTGACATTGATTTCGATACATTAACAACAGTCTTGGAAAGGGATACTCTCAGGATTAGAGAAGTAGTTTTATTCAATGCAGTCGTTCGTTGGGCAGAACAGGAATGTCAGCGACAAAGTTTAGCCGATAATCCTGATAATCAGCGACAAGTATTAGGTCGGGCTCTCTATTTAATTCGTTTTCCACTTATGACAGTCGAGGAGTTCGCTGTAGATGTGGCGCAGTCTGGAATTCTCACCGATCGCGAAGTGGTTCGTCTTCTTTAAAGTTTTTAATCATTACATGTATTTAATTGATTTCTTTTTTTAGGTTTCACTATTCCTCTACTTTACCGTTAATCCAAAGCCAACGGTTCCTTTTCCAGACGTTCCGCGCTGTTGTATTACTGGCAAAGAACAAGTGGTTTGTCGTTTCCAAAGAACAGAAAGTCGTTGGGGTTATAGTGGAACCAGTGATAGGATCCGGTTTATTGTGGACCGACGTATTTTCGTCATTGGATTTGGTCTCTACGGTTCAATTCATGGGCCGTCGGACTACGACGTGACCATTCAGATCATTCATACCGGTTCCGGCAAACTCTTGGCTTCTAATGACACGACATTCAGTTGTGACGGAACGCCCAATACTTTCCGAGTTCTATTCAAAATGCCAGTTGAAATCAATCCCAATACTAACTATACGGCCTGTGCCACACTCAAAGGCTCTGATTCTCATTATGGCACTAATGGTAATCGTAAAGTAGCAGTTGATTTGTCCGGTTCTGTGGGGAAAGTGACCTTTCAGTTCAGTTATGCCGCCGGTTGTAATAATGGCACGTCTGTAGAAGACGGACAGATCCCAGAAATTATATTTTATACATAAATATATATATTTTTGTTCGAAATATATTAAAGTTTTTATTTGATCCTTAATTGCAATAACCGGTTAGTTTTGAACTTATTTATCGAAAACACAAAAAAAAATTTATTATTTTTATTCAAATTGTAATCGATTTTAAAGTCTTTATTTGAATTGTGATATTCGTCTTCTTTTCTTTGATATAGATTTGGGAAATCCTTCTTTTTTTGATCTCTCGATTGCAATACTAATTAGTTTTTAAAGAAAAAAAAATCAAACCTTTTGTTCGTTTGTTGAATATTATTATTATATTTCGAAATAATTTATTTTAATTAATAATTTAGTAAATATTATTTTTGAAAGATTTGTCAAAATAACAATAAAACCAATGATTCCACAAATTTATGTCAAAATTATTTAATGTTTATTTATTCCTATTAATGACTCAAAAAGTTTTCCACGAATATAAGTAAAATAGTTTGTTATTACCAATAGAATGACCATGCTACAATTAATGCAACAATTATTATTAATGAATCATAAAAATTATTATATTTCCAATCAAATGATTTTATAGTTTAACTCAAATTTATTTAAATCATTGACTTTAGATCTTTGAGTCTTAAAACAATCTTTAAGTCATAAAAAGATATCTAAAAAATATTAAAAGTGATTATATAATACAGAAATGTATTCAGACATTAATACCAAAACATCTATTTTTAACTTTGAGTCAGACTTTCATTGAAAAACTTAAAAACTTTAATATAAACATAACTATTAGACGTATCTTAGCTCCGGGAGGTTTAGTTAAAACTTATTAAATAAAAAAATGAATCAACAATGTTCATCTATATTATTAATTAATGATAATCTAAGATATTTTAGTTCATTGTAAATATAGAATTCAATAATATTTATAGAAATTATTTTCAATTTTAATGAATTTTAGATAAAATTTTATAAAAAAAACACATTTGACTTCTGATAAGTTATGAATTGTTTTGATTCTAAAGTTTAGAGTGAGATATAGAAAATGTGTAAAATATGCAAAATGAGCATGTTCATATGTTCATATGTTCATACAGTCAAACCTCCAAAGAGTGAAAAGCTAGGGACCACTATATTGGTTCACTCATTGGAGGTTTTCACTCATCAGAGGTTTTAATCTTAAATTTTTACATAATTTATTATTAAAAGATTTATTGATTAATTGCTTCATTTATTTCAAA
>JAQFZM010000658.1:0-27346 GCA_034695785.1 Galumna obvia
AAAACTGGACTCTGGTATCAAACATTCTATCTCTCTCTCTCTCCCTCTCTCTCTCTCTCTCTCTCTCTCTCTCTCTCCTGATTTTGATTATCTTTTGTCTGGTCTTTGATTTGATTTATTTTTGCAGACAATATCACGATTTTGAAAGTGTGGGCACTTCTCATATGCTCTCATCTATTAATTATCATTTATTCTGAAGTGAAGGTAACGTTTGCTATGAGTTAAATAAAATATATTAAAAACTAAGTGAATGGTAATAAGCAAGAGATGCACCTGGTCTTAGGTCTTAGGTCTTAGGCACCAGTGCTTGTGGTGTCGACCCATCACTTCAATAACTGTATGAAGAATAAGAAGCCAAATGTTTTCACCTGGTCTTCCATTCGGTATTAAATACCCTGATAAGAGTAGAACACGTGCCCACAATAGCAATGTTGGAGTACTTCTTCGTCAGTGCTGTGGAAGTGCGGCCACACTTCCTCTCGTGACATATGGAGCCAAGTGTTGGCTATGAGTGCAAAGAAAGGTAATACTTTGGTAAAAGTGGTGCTGTTTGTTTGTTACACACTTTTGGATTTTCTTGTTTAAAATGTGTACGCGTTGTGGGCACCGGTGCCAATGGGCGCGTGCAGTGCCGGCAGCTGTACATACGTCACAAGTCTTTCCTTAGCTTCAGGTATAGACATTTAACAATTTCCAAGTTTGGGCTCATTGGACTCCTTGTGAACAAAGAGCACCTGTCATTCAGACCCACCATTGGATCTGTTCTAAGGATTTGTGCCTCATTTGGTTCATTCCTTAGGAGTCGACACAAAACCATACAATTATCGATTGAAAGTGAAAATAATTTTTTGCATATGATTTGAGTGGAGAGATGTTAGGCTTAAAGCGTATGCGCCTGTAAAACATGTTCTGTTACGCACTCGCTTACTATACCCACAGCCCAACCCATTATGCAATAAACCAAAGGCTGATTAAACATATTCTAAGAACTTTTGCTAATATTATTTGAGAGTAAATATGGATTAATGCAAATAATAATTAATTTGACTTAAGTTTGCAATTTGTTAAAGGCTTAGAGGAAAACGCGTGTCAGTCCTTTGGGTTATGTTTGAGATATATTATGTTATATTTGATGTAATGCTATATATACTAACTTTTCTTTAGTTGTCTTTAAGCTAAAGAACATTCCGAATGTATCGAATGCTTAACTTTTAAACCAGTGATTGAAGACTACCTGTTCTGCACGCGCGCCGACACGACGGCTAACATTAGTGCTGTGCTATAGCTATCTATGACGCGAATCACTAATTTTCTAGAATTTCTTTACGAAACTAACGACTCCTTCGAACCACAGTTTGAATCTGTTGTTTGTCCTCAACTTTTTTATTACTTCTTTGAATCCAATCGTGTATAACATCAATGATTGTCAGTTCTATGAGTACTGTGAGTGCTGTGAGTAGGCCTCATTTTAAGTGCACACATCTTCACCCCTGCCGTGACTCTTAAGTATTTTCTTGGTTTTAAAGTTGAGATTTTGCAAGAGTTATAACTTAACTAATGATTTGCCGATAATAGAAGTGCCCAAAATCCAGTGCTAACAGCCCTGACTTCACTCTTTGAGTCCAACACCTGACATAAAACCATATGAAAGGTACAACTCATTCAAGAGTTAACTGAAAGGGTTCAGAAGCACAGGTACTCATAAACTATGAAAACAAAGAGAAATCTTGATTTGAGACGAATTTAGTTTCTATTAGACATAAAGACATAAAGAGTGAGGACATAAGGAGTCTATCCTTGACCTAAGAATCACAAGAAATTAATATTATGTATATTTCTATCTAAAAGTTCTGTTGTGTTGTGTTGTGTTCAGGTCTGTCTATTTGCCCCTTCAATCGTTTTCTTTGTCCTTTTTCTTAAACTTTTACCACAAGTTATTGAACCATAATATCCGGATCGGAGTTCTTCTGACAAAAGGGTCTCCATTTCAGTTAAAAACAGGTGAATATAATATAATACTGTTTCGTTTCCATCACCCGATTTCAGACATATATGATTCTGACCTCAAAAATAAGGAAAAATGAGTGTCCAATGAGTGTCATTTCCAATGATTGAGGAAAACAAGTTTTTGAGTAAAATTTGACAAAAAAAACTAAAACTGATATTCAATGGAATAGTTTTGAAAGTTAATTGTGGTGACTCTGGAGGTCTACTTGTGAGCAATGGTCACAATGTTTATTCAGTATGAAGTGTTTCGTGTAAGATATCGATCGCACACACATTGCCTTGAGTTGGACTCACTTGAGCTCAAGGCAGGTGCTCTGCGCTCTTTTCAATGTTTAAATTCTTCAGTTTGTTATGAAAAACCCAAACGAAAACTCAGGTAAAACTTGAGGTAAACTTTAGTTAAACTTTTCTCGTCTTTTACTCTTTTGTATTGTTCACTGTCCTGACTGTTCTATGACCCTGGACTCAAACATTTCATTGTTAGATATAAGTTACTCTTCCGTTGGACTTAAGCTATAGTGAGGAATGTATGCACCTCTCTATTGCACCTTACATACTGTGCCAACAATCCTCCCATTAAGTCTTAGCAGTGATTGCGGGCACAAGTTTTTACAACTTTTACCTTACATTAAATGCACGACAATTGGTTGACTGTATGGTTGTATGTGTCGCACATCTATGAGATGTTACTTTTCTCAACGTATAAATTCTTGAATAAACTATTCCTTAAGGAAGTAATTTAGTTAATGCACCGACTCTTCTAACACCATATGTTACTAAATGCGTCCAAAACACCGCCAGGAAATAGTCGTTACGTTTGCAGAGGTTTACAAAAAATAACAAATTTTGGATTAAAAGGAGAAGAAACCGATTAGAGTAACCGTTTCTCAAAACTCATGAATCACTGTTTCCTAAACATTACTTCTTTTAAATCTATTTTATAAATAACCGAAACTAACGAAACAAATTCTTTAACTTTTTTTTTGAATTCCTCTAAAAGTTTTCATTTTATCAAAAAGTTATTCAATTAGTGGCGAAGACTAAAAATATTCAAAGATATTCATCGATCAACAACTTGTGTGCCATAAATTCCTGAACTCTTGAATAAAATAAAGTGAAGTTAAAATAGTTAGTGTCCAGCGAACAGTAGTGTCCGCCTTCTCTCCTTTTTATGAAATAAGCAAAATTGAATGTATTGTCTGTTATTGTCTGTTATTGTCGTGTAAATCACTTGCAAAAAGATCTTTAGTTACTTTGTGAGGACTGGGAGGGACTTTCAGGTATGTGTTTCTTTAGTCAAGATTTGGAATTCCATTTTAAAGAATAAAGGAATAGCAGGTTCTCTATTTTGAACGACAAACCCACTCAGGAATGTATGTGAAAAACACGATTCAAACCATAGATACCTATAATAAAAAGTAGATTATAATACGTAATGCTTTGAATTTACTTTCTTTACTCTAATATTTCTTTTATGTATTTTCCCTCAACTTTTAAAAAATATTCTTCAAATATGATTCCAACCGTTGAGTCCTCACATTTTATTTCTTAAATATGTTAAACATCGCCTAAATTATGATCAAAGTTTTTGCCTTCAGATTCAACTTTTGGTCTCAAAGTTAGCAAAACCCACCACTATTTTAAGTGTAAAACTAATTCAAAACAAATGAAAAACTTATAAACTATTTTTTAATTTGAGTCCTCATTTAAATCGTGAAATATAAGTCACCAAATATTATGACCAGTAATAGGCAAAAGCTGATGCAGAAAATATTAAAAGGAACATACTCAAATATTCAATAAATAAGAATTCATAAAATCAATGAATTTGTATTGAAATTGAAATTTTGGTAAAATACGCTAGTTATTGAAACACTCTTCAGATTATTCATAAATATCTATTTCAAATGAATCAAGGTTATTTCTAATCTTTTAGACTTTAATGCGTTTTATCAAACTATTATTAAAAGAGTCGAATATAATATAAATATTGACAAACATTTGCCTTTTACTGATTCACATTATAACTGATGACATTCACTATAAATGTATTGATTTTAATAACGAGAATCTAATAAATAACTAAACGAATATTAAAATATTTTCATTTAATTATTTTTATCGTTTTATTGTTTCATTAAATATATTTGTAATCGATTTCATAATTTATTTGTATTTTTATTATTTCTATATTCATGTCTAAAAGTCATTAATAATGAGTGAAAAAATATTAGGAAAATGTGATTATAAGGGGTGTAAAAGCACCTGTTTCTCTGTTTTGGTCAAATTTAAGATAATCTTATATTGGGTTAGTTCTGGTCAGTGCTATCATTAGACCTTAAGAATAGAGTCATACGACACCGAAAGGCAATGAAGGGATTGATAAGGAACAGCCATAAGAGAAACGCACAATACAGGTCTGAGTGAGTCCTGAGAGGTTAGTAAATGACCACTCCTTAGCAAACATTGAAAAGTATGAATCATTGACCCCTTTTTAAACCCGTTCTAAACGTTCTAAAGAGAAAGTGAACGCAAATTGACTGACTATTGCTCGTCAGTAGAGATAAATGTGAGGCATTTCTCACAAAGATTTAAGACATACATTAGTTTTAGTGGTAATAAGAAAAGAAGGCCTTCAAGAGTTTGAGGCGAAGGTTATCCTGTCGTTTGTCGGCCACTTATAGAGGACTGAGTTTACTGTCAATTGTGTTATAGTTTTTGCGCATTCGATTCACATTCATATGACTTGAATAGATTCAGATCATTATTGATCACTGGGACAGTCATCAGTAGTGAGCCATCGCTCTTCTTTCTTCTGGTTGTGTCACACTATTCGTCAAGAAAAAAGTGATCATTTTGTGATCAGACCATCTGTGCTTCCATTTATGAACTAAACTCCTTTGGGTTGAGTTCGATATGCATTTTAATATACATAACTGATGTCAATGGAATGATGGATCTGATGGATCCCCAAAGGGTTGACTGGCATTTAAAAGCAATAGACTCAGAATACCATCAAATTTAATAAAAGGCTGGTCTCTAAAAATGAAAAACTCATGAATTTATAAAACTTCTCACACTTTGAACGATGGAATTCAATAACAATCGATAATCAAATCATTTGCATATAATGTGAGGCATATCCCAAATACTCAAATATAAAGTGTGTTAAACAGCAAAGAATGACAAACAAGGAATTAATTTCTAGTTCTAAATTATTTAATTACTAATTATTTGATGATTTACACCTGTTTTGTTCTAAAGATCACTTATTTGGTGTCTGTGCGGCCAAATCGCAAATGTAATCGTTTGGGACTTAGAGAGTATTGCTATTATCCGAACCCAATAATGTCTCAAAACTTGGATGTCTTTTGTCATTCAAAAGTTTAGCCCCTCTTTACAGCCCTCGAACAGAGTTAAGAGTAGTTACTGTAGTGGTGATGGCAAAGCACTGTATGCACAACACAGTATCGCAGCTGCTATTATGCTATTAACAGAGATAGAGAGGGGAACGAATCAATACCTGCTCTGTGATTGGGTCGGCTCACCATCAGTATATCGGCTGTGGTTGGGCCGACTCTGTCTTCCACCTGCCTCTGTCTCTGCTTGAAATGCCGCTGCAGTGGACGGAGTGAATGAGTGTTAGAGTGAGTGCTAGAGTGAGTGCCAGCTCAGAGTTAGATATACATCGATTGCCCACTGATCCCAGTCTTCATTCGACGTTCAGATCTCATCACAAAGTGTTGAATCATTGCGTTTGTTTGAAGTACGGTCTGACACAACTACTTGTGCTCTTTAGTGATCAGAGCATCCCTACTCCAGTGCCAAACCTCGTTTTGATTTTGATTATTCAAAGTTGCCAACAATGCCAAGATCATTTCTCATCAAAAAATCATCTAAACTTATAAATACTTGTGTTTCAACGAACACCAATACCTCAGTTCTCAATGGAAACTCTGATGACGAAGAAAACAGTCCCTCAAAAGCTGTTGATAACAAAAGTGCTATCGATTTGTCAAACGGTAAGAAATGTTTCGATTAATTAATTTAATAAATTTTAAACTTTTGATAGACTTTTGGCTTTAAAAAGAACTTAAAATTTGTTTAATAAGTTTTGAATTATAATAAGAATTAAAGCTTAAAAGCAAATACTCGATGACCTCAATTAGAGGATAGTCTTGAAAAGTGTTGCACTGAAAAGTGTGGACCAAAGCCCGCATTAAATTATATTTGTTTAGACACTAATTAAGAAAATATTGAAAAATTTTAGTAAAAGTACTAATGATTTAATGAGCAAATAGAGGACAGAATGATGTTTGCTTGAGAGCAATGCATAGCTGTTAAAACTCAACACAAGTCATAATACACAACACCTGCTCTAATAGTTTGGTTGTGTTTTATAAATAAATACCACTTGAATGCTATAATCAAAGACAGACATATATATAGTTAAGTGTAGACAAAGAGACAAAATAAGGCAAAACTGTAAATGAATGACAGGTAAATCTTGGCACTGGCAGGACAGGCAGCTGCCAGACACACGTCTCGCGCCGAGAGGTGTTAACTATAAACAGTGCCAAATATCTAAGGGATAACTGATATCAGAGAATAATTCTGAGTCTTTGATTGCAATACAAGTGCTCTTAATATCGACTAAATTTACTCTTATATTCATAATTATTTACATTTCATTTACTGTTAATATCCTTTCAATGATAAGATTGATATCCAAAACAAATAAGTCATAAATCTTTGGTTACGTTAAGTGACAAAAATCAATAAACGGATTATTTAGAAAAGTTTTTTTCATTAAATATTCTAAGAATTTATATAAAACTAATGAAAAGATGACTTAATATTAATATATATCGAACTAATCAATAGGTGCTAAAGTCGGACCCTTTGACCTCAGCATCAAAACTCATTTACTGAAAGAACCCAACATTGAAATCAAGAATGAAATAATTAAAAGCGAGCGGACGCGAGATTTAACTTATGCCAGTCCTCAATGTCCTCAATATATTCATTCAATGACTGCAAAATGTCTTTCGCCGCAAAACTACTGTACAAACGGACAAATTGGCGCCGATTTGTCCAAAACAGCACTCATTCCTTTAGAAACGATTAATTCAAGTCATCGGTTGTCTCCGTCATCACCGCATCACATCTCACGACACTTTCAGTCGCCTTTCATTCCATTCAATTTTGGAAATTGTGCTAATTTTGGATATAATGAGAATAAAAGTGCGTTGACGTCACCCACAACTACTCTCTATTACCAGAATCGACATCTCGATTACCCGATATCTCCGCCTCAAACACCGATTCAACGCTCCGATCGTTTGTCTGCAAATAACTATAATTCAAATATTATCGAAAGCAGTCATAACTCACGCCTTTCAGTCATATCTCCGGTGCCCTCTGACTATAGACCTCAATACTTAGCAAATTGGAGCGAACAGACAGCTCTTAGAACTAACACTGAGTCCCTCATTATCTCTTCTCCGACTCCGAGTCACAACGGATCCGATGATTCTGGACGAGGAAGTGTTCACTCGAGAGGCTCTGGTGTTTCTACTGAGAACAGTACCAAATATTACGAACAAATTAAAATCGATAATAAGAGCATCAAATCACGTAAAGTGAGTAACGGATCGGACGGCAGCGCAACTCGATATCAATGCACGGATTGTAATAAGAGTTACTCGACTTTCAGTGGTTTATCAAAACATCAAGAATTTCATTGCGCGACACAAAGCAAGAAAGCCTTCAGTTGTAAGCACTGCGAAAAAGTTTACGTATCGTTGGGAGCTCTGAAAATGCATATCAGAACTCATACCCTTCCCTGTAAATGCAAACTTTGTGGTAAAGCTTTCTCCAGACCCTGGCTATTGCAAGGTATGTTTTTTGATAAGATATATCTCCAAACAATAGGCTTATGTTTTGACTTTAAATCTTAGGCCACATCCGAACCCATACCGGAGAGAAACCTTTTCAGTGCGAATTCTGTAGTCGAGCCTTTGCTGATCGGTCTAACCTCAGAGCACATCTCCAAACACATTCCGATGTGAAGAAGTATAGCTGCAAAACGTGTAGTAAAACATTCTCTCGGATGTCATTACTGACAAAACACGAAGACGGCGGTTGTGCCGGTGCTCACAGTGCCAATCATCGATTACAGTAGTTTTATCACATCTACACATAACTAGTCCTCACATTTTAAGCGCTACTGTTTTTGAAAAATTATGTAAATTTGTTTATAAATATAATTGTTTTAAGGAAATCAATTTGAGATCAAGTTTTCAGATATAAAGAAGTTTTATTCGCACCAAAGATATTGAAAATGTTTTGTATAATTATTTGAATGCATTTAACTAATGCTAAAAAAGTGAATTCTTAGTGCCATTGAAGCCATCCATTTATATAACCCATTGTTTTATTTATAAATATTATATATAAATCTTAAACTCTATTATAAAATATGATATAATTATTTGATCACAATTTGATGTAACGTTTGATATATTTTTATATTTTGTATTCTTTGTTGAAATGAGGAAAATAATCACTTTTTCAGTTAAATTAAGTTCAGTTAAATTTAGACAATTTTTCCATTTTTTCAAAGCGTTTAAAAATCTCATAAACGCAAGATTTGAGCGAAACGAGTGAGTGTTGGGCCAACTCCAGTGCCAAATGTAGGGCCAACTGGTCCTAAGAAAAGAATTTTGGCCTAAGGACGCACCTGTCGTTAAGGTCACGATGTTTTGTGAGGCACTGACCAAACTCTCCAAATGTTAGAGACTTAACATATCTGACGCTATTTTACATTAGCTTTGGGTCGTTATTAACAGAGACTCTAAAATTTCAACACAAAGTTTACAACAAAAAATGTAATTTTATTTTTGGTCACATCATGTAATCACACAAAACAGGTTGATATCACTCTCTGGTCCTCAAAACTGAAGTTTGTTTCACAGAATAATTACTACCAATAACTTGACGGCAGGTGTGATCACTAGTGATGGCCCGTCGCTGGCCTTTCGCTCACATAAACTTATTTATTAGTTTGACTTCATATGAGATACAATTTTTATTCAAATTTATTCAAATTTTATGTTTTTTGTGTTGATTTTCTAGTCGTTTATTTTAACATTTTATCAATTATTTGTCAAACGTATACCTTATTATTGCAAACTTTTGGTTTAATATCACCGCACAGTTATATCCAGTCTTATAGTAGTAAATACATACTCAATGACTGTTTACTTGGATTTGCTCAACATTTGTATTAAATTGATTTTATTTTTGAATTTTATTTTGTATTTTTTCAAATAAAAAGTTTTATTTCAAAATTTCATTCAATTTATTAGAAATTAAATTTTGGTTAAATTTTGACATTTCAGTGATCCTCCAATCAATTATTATACACCTGTTCTTCTGTTCCTCTGTTTGTCTTTCTATTTGTCTGTCTATCTATTTGGCGGATGCCTACCATCTCTGATAAGTGCTGGACCTTTAGGTCAATCTAAGCGGCGCCCAAATGACTGATCCTCAGTTAGAATTATAAAGTGCTCTCCTTTTTACACTTTTGTCATTCTTCTCATATCGTGAGCCAAAGAGAGGAATACTCAATGAGTTATATCACTTCAAAAAAACATGAAATCTATTCAATGTATGTATGATTTAAAAGAATTTCAGTTTTCATTTTAATAATACAGTAAATGAATGTCAACCAAATGTTAAGCAAATAAAATACAAAAGCTCTGAACCCTTTCTCTTAAAATATAATAGAGAGTGAAGAGTGAAGAGTGGGCTCATAATAAAAAATAAGTCTTTTCTCACAAATATTAGTTCACATATTCGTCAACTTTTTCATACGTTTGGACTCAATATTGTGTTATAGAAATAATGTCTGAAGTGTTAAAAACATTTGATGAAAGGTTTGAGTTTTTTAAAACATTTCTCAACTTTCGAGTCAAACGACTGAATAGAAAGACTTGGAAAGGCTTTTCTTTCCGCGAACTGAAATGTGAGTCCTTTGACTTTCAATTCTTAGAACAATAAATTGACTGCAATTTTGATTAATATATTTATTTTAAGGACTATTGTCTGCGGATTTTTAAAGATTTATCGCAAATTTATAAAATATAAGTAAATAGTGTTTGAAAGAGTAGTCATAAATTGAACACTTATTTATTATATAAATTTTATGAAAAATTATAGCATTTATTCCATTTATTTAATAATAAATAACTTTTGAGTTAATCTTCAAAGAAGTAAAAAACCAAAACCTGAACTATTCTTTTAAATTGATTTTCTCGGAATTGAACTTTCAATGCAAATACAGGTTATTTAGATTATTATAGACCGGAGCTGTAATTTTTAGATCTGCGCCGTATATCCTATAGACTTAGAATCGGTAGAAATATTTTATCGACAGTTTTTCTATAAGTTTTCTATAAGTGATACTCAGAGAGAGTTATTGGAGAGTTACCTAGATAGTTACTGGAGAGTTATTCAAAAATTAGGGGATTTTACAGACGACACGACAAACTGTTTGCGTCTCAAAACACAACTCAGTAAAACTGCTCAGAAAATGATCGAAAAAGGTTTTGAGTGGTGTTTGACTGTGTTTGTAGAGTTACGTAAATATTAAGGCCTTAATTTGCATATATGAGGATCGCATTCAATGCTTTTACTGTCGAATACGTTAAGCACTCAATTGTCCGCTTCTGTTGTTCTCTCAATATTAAAGAACTGATAAATTTGAGGGAATTTATCAAAATCATCGCCTATTTTATGGTCCAATGGTTTTATTATTATTCAGATAACCTTAAACTTAAACTAAACAATATTTTATATCCGTATTTACCTGAAGGTTATAGTGTCGACCCATTTTTAATTTGGATAATACCAGTACTCTATTTAACGCCTAATATTTACCTCATATGGTTTGCGCTCAGTTTCTATCATTTTTATGGAATAAAAGATTATTTCTAATATTTGTCTGAAATTTTCTTCACTTCGAAATGTTTTGTGAGTTATGTCCAAATGGTTGAGCCCTTCATATATTTCCTAATCTCTGACCAAATTTTATAAAATATTTCTTCGTTTTAATGCAATTTTTCTTTTGTTTATTGTTATTACGTTAGTTCTCTTATTACATAAGTTGTGATAAATAATCTTTTGTTTATTTTCTTGAATTAATTGAAAATAAGTAAACAACAAATGAATAAGAATTTATAAGATCTAGGTAAACTAAATTGATGTAAACCATTTTTTAGTGTTAAAAATGATAATTTCTATAATAAATTTTTTATAAAAATAATATCAATGAAATGAATGGACACAAATACATGGATTTCATGTGCGATAACCTTTGAAACGCATTAGAGCTCATTTAGGAGACACTCATTTATGATAGAATTGTTAAAAATTTAGGAAAAGCTGTTATTTATCAGATAAACAGTGATTACAATCAGTAAATGACAGAATTATTGTATAATTTGTATTGAACTCAAACTAATGACAGATCATTAGTCTAAGTATGGCTTTGAATGTCAGTTCTCATAGAGTTCTATACTTTTTCGTTCGACAAACATTTACAACAGGTTTTACTTCATTAAATTGAATGAAAAAAAGAGACAAAAGTTATAATCAAATTTGAATTATTGCTCAAACATTAAAACCAATACTGAAAATAAGGGAAAGTTTTTTTTAGTAATATAATAGAGCGCCCGTATCCTCGTATTTGACCGGAAACTCATTTGGGATTATTTGTTCACTTTCTCTGATGGGTTTGACAGTAGAGTCACCCACATATAAATATGAAGTATATCGACATTGGAAATACACTTTTATATGTTATTCAAAGAAAAGGAAGTGCTTTTCCTTTTTGCTTAATTTCCATCGCTTTTGAATTATATATATTTTGAGAGGTTAAGCAACGATCAGGTCAGGGGTAGGGGTAGTGACCGAACGACGCGTAAAACGAATACATTTGGGTTCACGTAATCGAATGTAAGTAAAGCTCTCTTTCTTCCAAAAAGAGGTGCGTTCCCTAACATTGACTTCAGTACATAACAGTCTTAATGTTAAGCCTTTTAGAATTTTTTACAATAAAACAAATCATTACTGACTTTGAAATTAATGGCAATCATTTGCAGTGCGTTTACAGTTTAAGAAGCCTTACATCTGTTATAACATTGTTTTACAGAATAAAATTATTTGTCATTAGTGCCGACCATTAATGCCGACCGCCCGCAACGGTTTCATCCATTCGATTGTATGGCTATTCGTTTAAAAAAGTTGTTGACCTCAGAATCCGAAATGAATTTGCATTAAAATGATCACAACTCGATTTAAGACTCCAATTCATAAGAGGAGTTAAAGTTGTTTTAGTTTCGCACAAACTTTGTTTAAGTATTCAATTTTTAAGTATTCGATCGCTTTCTTAAAGACCCGAATCTATAGATATATTTATTTTATTATTTGAAGATTCAGTTCACAATTGTTGGCATTAAATATTCTGCCAGAAATATATATCCAGCGGGAGATCCACATTATTAGAGCTGTCAGTTCACAGTTTGGGTAAAAAGCTTTGAAATATTTGTTGGAAAAAAAATTATAATACTTTTGTGGCACAGAATTTAGTTGAATGCAATTCCTTCCCAATACTGACACAAATAGTGTTGTCTCTGACCACTTCTTTTTGGACGACTCTACAGGTTCTTTCTTAAGGCATTCGACAACAACACCTGTTTTTGCATACTTTGCATTTATGTCGGAAAAAAACACAAATATTTCTCAACAAAAAAGAAGTGAATCACTTTTCAAAACTGATATTTGAATAAATTTTGTTTATCTGAATCTCAATTAATATTTTAATGGTTTTATAATTCTGTACTTAAAAAGAATATTTTTTTCTCAATTTATTGTAAAATCTTTATTAATGATATTTTACTCAAATCTTTGAGTAATTTCTAATTGATTTACTCAATCAAATTCACTCGAAATCCACTTTTTAAGATTATTTTCAAATTATAGTCATAAGTCTAATCATTTCGATAAAACTAATCTAAAAGCAATGGTTTAAGTAATGATTAAAGTTTTAATCGATTGATATTTTTATGTTCACAAAACAGTTTTTAGTTCTGAACTTATTATAAATTTTTGTTTAAATGTATGACATATTCCGATCTATTCGTGAAAATCAACTTAAAGTATACTAACATTTTTCAGTTCTTAATCGAAACCCCAAAAATGGAATTTAATTAATTGTATTTCATTATAGTTTGGGATAAAATCGGTTTTTAAACACATATTATGTTTAGTAAAGTTTATCAAAAAAAAGTCCATTCATTGAGTAGTCTATGTTTTAGTCAACTATAACCTCTTTTATTGGCATTAATAATAAGGTAATTATGTCTCAAATTATTAAAATAAATTTAATTCTAACGTTAAATGAATTGTTTGGATATAAAATTTGTAAATCTATTGAAAGTAACAAAAAAATGATTTTCTTTATATACAAATGATTTTAATTAAATTCAATGAACTGGAAATCAAAAATCTGGAAGAGATATGAATTTATTGGAAGAAAAGGGCCGAAAAGAGCCATATGTGAGCGGTTAACTGTGCAGATGGTTGTGTGGATGCGTTATGTTATGCAAAAAAGATGAGCCCATACTTTATCATAGTTTCCCCCTTTTCTTGTAAATAGTTGTATAGAAAATATTCTTATGATTGATTCGCTCCAATGAATTCTTTCATTGATTCTCAAATATTATATTTGCACCTATTATAAACTACCGTTCATTCAATTTGAGTCCTGAGAATTTGATCCAGTTCAATTGTTCTATAAATTGTCCTTCAATTTGATTTATTTCTAACGAAGAAAATTATTTGAAAATATTCTTCTTTTGATAGTTTTATATAAATTTAAAAGAAATTAATATCCATTAAATTAATTATAAGATATTTTGTTAAATATGTTAAATACTGTAAAATAAATATTAATGAGTTATTTAAAACTCACGGAATGGCATTCATTTCTCAATTACTTGCCTTTAGGTGAAGATCACAAGAAGTGAAAAATTTCTCGTTTAATGTTATCAAAGAACAGACATATTATAATAAATTAGTTGATTACCAGAATTGTAAACAAGTGCTAAAATTAGTAACTCTTCAATAGAAGATCGTTAACTTTTTGGGCTTAAGTCACGACATTTTGAGCCCACTATTTGACGATCTATTAATCATGTCTTAAAACTTATATATGAAAGGCTAACAAATAATTTGATTAAATATCTAATCAATTATTTTTGACTTTAATTGAATAGTATTTTGAGAAATTGTGTATTAGATTAAGGTATCAAAAGGTATGAATCGAATAATTGATGGTTTTGTTGTTTATTTTGATTTTTATCAAAAAAGAAAGAAAATGAAAAAATAATACTTAAATGAAAGAGAAATCTTTAATAAAAAAATTGATAAAAATTTTTAAAGAATTTTCTTTTGGTATAATTGTGAGCACTTAATGATAAGTATACTAACACTTGTTGACCGGTAGCAGCACTCACTTCAGGAAATATAAGTGACAGTCAATATGTTTACCACTGGCAGAGCCGGTGCTGTTCTTTCAAAAGTTTCTAAAGTGTCCCAAAAGTTGCTTTTCTGGCGACTATAGCCTTGTATTGGAATTATGGTTCGGTTGAATGCAGTCTTCTATTGATTTGTGATGATTTGGGTGAACTACACCTGTATAGTGAAAGGACAGGTTGAGGGCCACAAAAGATCGAATTGACAAAAGGCAGGAAAATCATGAGAAAATGTCAAAAAAGCGTTTTCATGACAACCAATATAGCATTACTTGCATTCATTTGCATTCACTTTTTTCAACCAAAATTGGTTTACTTTAGCAAAGTTTGGGCTCTTTCTTAGACAAGAACTGCTCTAAAATTGAATCTTTCAATAAAT
The DNA here is from genome assembly GCA_034695785.1 of Galumna obvia. NCBI lineage: Eukaryota > Metazoa > Arthropoda > Arachnida > Sarcoptiformes > Galumnidae > Galumna > Galumna obvia. The sequence continues at coordinate 14,986 of JAQFZM010000658.1, forward strand.
TTGAATTTTCATTCAATGATAGCTAACTTTAAGGAAAGAATATTTGATAAATTGCTTGAGTTTTAAATTCAGTCTAAAAGATAAATGGCTTACTTTAGTTACGCTCTTCCGATACAAATCCTATTGTGAGTCAAATGAATGGATAATTCATTAAATGAGAATTCTTTGGATCCATAATATCTCAGGTTATTAGCAATGATTCCGATTGAAAATAGTGCGCGAATTTAATATCAGTTCTGGATTGGGATAATAGGCGTGACCTCAACATTGATTTATTGAAAGGGAATGTAATATAGAAAATATACAATCAGTGAATTCCAGAGAAGGAAATACTCGCACGAGTTTCAAAAGTTTATGACATAATTTATAGAAAGGGCTGTCCTATGACTGCCTAAAGAATTTCTATGACTTTGTGCTCACATTTATTTGACGTTTGCTTTTATAAGAAAATTCATATAAAATGCTTCACAGCTGCGACTCATGTAAAGTGTTGTAAGTGTTGTACACTTTGTCTTCCCTCTCATCTGATATGAGTCTGGGATAAGCCGTCATTTGATATCCACATTCGGCGACAAATTTCACATCAAAACTAATGTTTTGCATATAATCCTACGATTAATGTTCGACACCTTCTCTCGAGAGCCTCAAAAACTTTGCAAACTTTTAGGCAGATATTAATAAACTGAATACCATTTCCTGTGAAAATTTGTGGGAAGTCTAACAACAGAATAAGAACAGCATTACAAACATCTCGACATTGAATATGAATAAAAGCGGCCGAAAATCAATGCCATCGAGAGATAGCGCGTCAATGAATTCGGTTAAAAGTTTGCATTTTTAGCGAATCATTCGTTACAATAGGTTTTAAAAAATAGTTTCGAATAATAGTTGTTAAGAAAATATCGATCACTGGAGGAATCACTGGAGGATATTCTGTGCTCCTATCAAAAGAAACAACACTTCGGACAATAATACATAGCTCTGGTAGTAATGATTGATTAGGTTTGTTGAGTGTTATTTCGAGCATCTAATTTACATCACAAGATATGTATTTCAATGATATCCTAATATCAATAGCTATTAGTATAAAAGGTGAACACATTTTTATTGTTAACCCAAACATTATTTCACTGAAATTCGATACGAATCCATTGAAAATCATTGTACCGATTGACCAAACATTCGATGCCTTATCCAAGACCTGGACTCCTGACTCATCCATTAATTCGTGTTATTCTTTACACGATTTCTATTTGATTTTATATAACATTTAGTTTGAAATATAATCGCAAATATGGTTTCTATGGTTTGTAGAGTTTGTATAGTTTCCAAAAAAAGACAGCCTCTGGTTATGGAACAGATGCGACGACACGCAAAAGTGCATTCACAACGCGCTCGGGTTTTCATATTAAAATAGCGGTACAGCCATAGAGTGATAGAGCACTTCAACTCTTTTATGACATACGAATATTTTTGTCTGCTTTCCATTTCATAGAGTCTATGATTTTTTATATCAGCCATTATTCCGATTATTATTTTACTCTATGGGTTAGTATATAACATGAATTCCTACACAATCGCAACATAGACTACAGCTGTCCCCTACTTCTTGAAGAGAAGTCGTCAACAGTGACAGAGAAGAGCACTCATGAATACCAAGAATACTCACATCTTTTCATAATAAGTATTTATATGACTAACTTATCACAGAAAAAGAAGGACAGACAGCTGTTTCAATGAAGTTCACCTTTAAGTCATTCATACTCAGCATAACATAATTAATGTTTGTATCACATATAAGACATCATCACAACCACCACAACCACCACAACCACCACAATCAACATTTACTCACATAAAGTGAGTTTTCCTTAAATATTTATCGATTTATTCATTGAAATATTAGGCTTTCCTTTAGAATACAATGCATTAATCGATTCAGTTTTCAGGAAATAAAATGAGTTGAATATAATCTAGGTATAATCTAGGTCAAGCATTTGAATATGCCAAAGTGCTCGAGTCAAGTTAGTTTAGCTGGATCCTTAATTAGATTTGGAAATATTTGAACAGATCGATGATATACACCTGTATTGATACACATTTTAGTCAATACTATTATTAAATAAGTTTTCGTCACTTCTATTATATATTTATAGTTATTTGAAGCGATAAAAAGCATTCTTTCGAATCGATTTATACAATAGAATTGAATTTCATTTGAAGAGATCTCCAGCAAAACGAAACCATAAAATGAATTAAATTCTTGAGTGAGAGTTCATTCGTTTGATTTCCATTAAAGTAAGTTTATATACATTTTTTCTCTGCAATCAAAAGCTTTTTATGTCAACAAAGAATTGGTGTTGAATTACAGGGGAGTCTCGAACGGCAACACATATTAAAAGCTATTTTTTCACCGATTTTTTTCTAATGACAGCACAAAATAGGAATACCAGTCATGATTTGGTCGGTTCACAACTAGGATTACTTTTGTCATATAAATACTTTGGCTTATAATCTCTCGGCTAATAGTTTAGACCATTCACTCGTCTCCCAGACGTCCGAATTTAGGGCAAAACATTCGGTAATAAATTTAATGTTTATCTAATGCTATCAATAAATCCAATAAATAATGTTATTAATAAAGAAAAGCCAATTTGTGCGCATCTGAAGCCGTGAAAACATTTTTTAGATGTCAGCGACTTATTGTCACTAAAAAGTGATAACAAAATAGCAATTCCTGTCGATTAGGCATTAGTCGAATGGAGTGTCAGCTCTAAACAGATGCCGTCCGAATACAAATACAAATTCTTTTCTGAGAAAAAGTATTTTTTCTTCTCTCAGATATTCTAATAAAAGGATGAGTTGACGCATGAAATTAATGAATTGTCTGAATTACATAACACAGAATGACTGCTTACCATAGCAGCGATCGGTACTGACTTCGCCTATCAGTGCTCTGTTTGTTCAGTATTTGATAAGAGTGTACCACTTCTTATTGTAGTCTCTTTTTTACTATTATTCATACCGTTCTTTCTGTGAGAAGCGCATCATTGGGGATGACATAAGAAAGAAACTGCTATTATGTGAACAGTTATGCTTCTGTTCCAACTGTTTAGTTGACATTTTACAAATGACCACCAATAAAGACGAATACATGACCAAAAGGGAATGTTTTCAAAGGATTAGACGCCTCATACCATTTGGATCTGTTATAACTCATATAACATACAGTATTACAAAAGATTAACCCAAACCTTACTCTTATTTAGTCGACCCCTAACTGAGATATTTTTTTCATTCATCATAACATAACTTAAAGTCTACTATTAATGAAAAATTATGACAAACCAAATGAAAGGATAGTGAGTCTGACTCTCATTCAAATCACTTTTTTATGATTACAAGTATAGGAGTGGAGTTTAGAATAATTATAACGATTCTTATCAACCATACATTCCTTGTTTGAATCGACCATAAATTTTATGTTAAATTTAAATAACAGAGAAATGGAATAAAGTGTTTGTCGATCGAAATGTTGGTTATCTTTTGTCAATAAATTTATTTTCCAATAAATCTCTGAATTTGTTATTCTTTTACGAGACTTTAAATTATGAAAAGGTTTTATCACATTTCAGATCATATTCTTAGAGAATTTCCTATATTTGTGACAATCAAAAGTTGGAACTATTTTTAAGTTCTTAGCCCACAATGTCTTTGAGGGTCAACTATTTTGTGGTCGAGGCTTAATTCAGAAGCGGTAATACCACACAATTTATGTTATTTTTCTGACATTGAGTACAGTATTGAATAAAACTTTTTTCATTCAAATGTCATTCCATTGGAATTATTTTAGTTTATTTGATGGATAAGAGATATGTCTGAAAATATGCCGAATATTAGATAAGAATCATCTCTAAAATGGATAATAAAAAATAGTTTAAGTCATAACCGTTTCAATGAATGAATGAATGAATGGATAATAAAATTCTGGATTAAAGAAAGACATAAACAATAATTTTCTAACAAAAACTAAATTCTGTGATATTTTTGGCGATAGATTTCAAATTTTACGATCAAAAGAACGTCAAAAAATTAAACTTATGATCAGTAATTTTGAGCCCTTTTTGGGCCCCTTTTCTCCACTTTCATAATACTCTTTGAGTCGAACGTCCGATCATTTTTGCACAACAGGTATATAAAACGGTGAGTGAACTAATGCTTAGACTCTAAGTTAGCTTATATTCCTCATGTTATGGCTTTTTTACTCACCAACCCATGAAAACATCCAACCCATCTCTCTCTCTCTCTCTCTCTCTCTCTCTCTCTCTCTCTCTCTCTCTCTCTCTCTCTCTCTCGCCATTGACTCACTTGAGTCATTCTCATTTGTGTCGCAAAGTTATGGAATAGTATGGGAACGGATCACTGGTCCGCGAATCATAGTTATAGTCATAGTTATAGTGAAAGAGCGAAATATTATTGCCGTAATGTTAAGCAAAGGTATGTTTTAATAATAAAAGTATATATGAAAAGCATTGGCGAACACTTTGCTATAGAGTGGCGCACATTCAGAGGTGATAATAAAATAAACAGATGGACTCAATGCTCAGTACGTTGGAATCAGAATCGGGGCAGCTGTGCTATGCTGTGCTGCGCTATGATGTGGCTCTAGTGTTCTGCAACTCCATTGCCTTACAGTTCCGAACACATAAAAAATAAATTCAATGGTGAAACTATAACTTACGCTCTCATAGTCTGGTATTAAAGGGGTTTTACCTGTGCTCTAATGTCTAATATTCAATTGTTACTTAAATTTCCCGAACTTTTCGATTCGCACTTCTCTATTGAGCTTGTATCTTTTTTTCTAATTGGTAATATATTTGATGTGGAGGTACCGGTAGTTCCCTATCAAAGAAATTTCACGGAAAATCCTCTCGAATTAAAAGTTTAATACAATTCCTAAACCGATAGAATTCTGAATATATTATACTAACAATAAAAAGGTTTCGATTTCATCCATAATCTCAGAAATCTTTGAGGTATTACTCAAATATTAAATGCGGTTTAGAGGAGAATCCGAAATACATTTCCTTTTCTTTACTCAACACTCGATTCTAAAATCCCAACAAAAATATTCCTTAATTTTGAAGTGTTGAGAGAACCTCCAAAACCACTGAATTTTTGATTCTTTAATATAAAATTAGTTGACATCTAATAATCGATCAAATTTTGTAATTTTCAGTCGATTGCTTTCTATTAGATTTGAGTTCCGATCCCACGATTGGGTTATCAATAGGTGTAAAGAGAAATCGGAAGATAACATATTTTTTCAGTCAATCCATAAACAAAATATATATAAAATTATTCCATTGTTTCCGAAATATTTGCAGTTATGCACATCTGCCTCATTATATCGATAATGAATTTCCCACAGGAATATAGCACTCATCTGGAAATACGTATGTTTAGTATTGTTTGCTCCGATTCCTCCCTTATTAACGATGATTCATCCCTTCTGTTCAATACTAATAAACTATTGTTTGTTACTTTTGTTATCTAAACTGCATTTTTGTTACTTCCATTTCATTTGATGTCAGTTATAATCCGATTAAATACATTTGTAATCACTTAAAAGATGTCACAAACATTTCAGTTATCAGACAATAAATTGCAATACTCTTTGAAATCTTTATTTTAGACATTTTGGCAATAATTTTATATCCATTTTTCAATTCTTTTATTATATTTAATAATAGTTTTAAAACCAAAACATTTTATTTTTTATTCAAACTTTTCTCATAAACTATTATTAATTTTATATTATATAATGTTATATAATTTATATTATTATTATCATTACTATTATTATTATTTATATAAAAAATGCAAGTTTTATAACATTATTTGCCATTTATTTATTATAAGTTAGTCTAGAAATTTTTAAAATATCTGCTTGAAAATATGAACAAGTAAAAAGTTTATCCCAAAAAATTGAAAAATAAAACCTATTAAATATTTGATAACACTTTAAAGACATTATTAATAGTCAGTACTTTCTCTTTACATCGTAGTTATAGTTTTTACAATCCATACAATCTATATGAAAGGTGAAATATTGAATATAAAAATGAATTAACTATTAAAGGATTTAATTTTTAAATTAGCTTGGTAATAGTAAGGTTGAAATTTCAAATGACTCAAAAAAAGCATTTTTTCCTCAAAATTATGATTATCTGTGAATTTATAGTCATTTGTTATCGTTATGTAAATCAATATTATTTAAAACAAATTTTAGATTTTCTAAAATCATTTTATAATGTTTTCAATAATTATAATTAAATAGTGTTTGAGAGCTCATTATGATTATGTTTGGTGTTTAACCAAATCTTTGTTCACTCATTTAAACTTTAAAGTGTATGAGTAAAATGTTGCCACAAAATAATTGTGGACATTACACACAATCGAGTAACTCATTCATTGGAGATGTCCTGCGATGGGGTAAGTGAGTCACTGACCTTTACAATTGTGACGAATCTCTTACAATATAATTGTTTGATACTATAGTATAGTATATATTATATAAGGTTAGAATAAAATAACTCAATTGATTGGATTAGTTTTATGTTGAGTTTAGTGTTTTGTAAAATATATTTGCATTTACCTCACATTACCTCACATTTACCTAACATTTGCTCACAAAATATAAAAGAATTCATTTAATGCATTAAATCTAATGAATTGAAGCGAAAAATTATGTACTTATAATAGACTTAATCTCATTAAGAGATTGAAACTCACGAATGAACTTTTATTTGAAATAATTGTTTGGAATATTTCAAAGAATATGAAATAATTTCAGCGAAGAATTTAATGTTTCGTAATAATGACAAATGATTGGTTCCATTGGCTCTATTGCTTGCATTGACTCAATTTAGTTAACTTAAGATCGTTTGAGACATCTGTTTGAGACAAGATTTGTCTTTGTCTGAAATGAGCCATCGCTTCATCCAAATCAATGGCATAGTTTTCGTGGCTTTTCTTTATTGAGAAAAAAGTTAAATGACATCAAAAATGACGAATTGGTTGAGAGTAAAGTTTACTCCTATAGGAAGGATAAGAGAAAATCGTTTGAGTCATTGTTATTGGAAACATCTTTCGTAATATCGGCAATAATTTTCTTCTTCAGGGAAGCCTTTGGGACAACCCTTCAACTTGAACAGAATCCCTTTCAGATCTTGACTTTGAATAGAAGGGATGGCACTTTTTATGTGACCAGGTGTTAGCATTGGTGTTAGCATTGGTGTTAGCATTGGTGTGAGCGCTGGTGTTAGCATTGGACGGCCTCATCGATCGATGACAATAATGCATCTGTTGTTCATTCCTATAGATCGGGTGCCGTATATATTGTAATACATAACTGTATACTTTTGGCCTCTTTTATGCTAATGAATGTGAAAAACAATCCAAAACTTATTGAATGCCATTTGAAATAATTCGTGCATTAATTCACGGCTTTATATTTCTTACAAATTGTTTCGATTCAATCATTATTAACGTCTAATTTATGTCAATTTATTACCAAAAATATATTGATTTTCAGCCGCAGAGACTCCAAACCATAGACTTTCAAAAATGAGATCATTTGTTGGTTCTATTATTGTTAACATTTTTCAACTTATATGGAATACTTTCAAATAGAAGGTGCATTTTTTTAGAGCAAGGTGAAATTCATGCGAAAATTTACAAGAAATTGGGAAATGCTTTTCTATTAAAGTTTATTCAGTTGCGATACTCTATGAAAGGTTTGAACGAAAGGAGAATTGAAAAGATTAGGGAAAGTCTTTGTTAGTCATTCGATGGATTCTTTGACAGAACTCTATAAAAACACGTAATCTTTTAATAATGGTTACAGTTATATAAGTTCACTGATGAGATGGTGTCTTATGTCAGATGTATGCCATTCTCAATCACTGAATTCTGTTTTGTGGCCTCCGATTCAAACAATCTTAAAAGGGTTTGGGTTTAACGCATGGATGGCCATAATATGAGGCCATTCTCTAATGCATTCAATATGTCTCCAATTGATGTCTACGCAAATGAGAACAACTCTTTCACAATCGCCTTTCACTCTCTCCTAATATTATGTAACCGAAAGAAAGTGGTCTAAACTTAACATGTGATGTGAGGGCACATCACATCAAATTCAAGGACAGACTCGAATTCTTTTACTCAAAAATTTATATATTTTTTGCTTCCTTTTGGCGGCAATAAATCCGTTAAAATTTTGATCAATTCTTTGCTTTCCTTTTGGATGAGAAAAAGTTAAGAGTAGTACTGTTTGAGCTCTATTTGAGCGAAAGGTGCAGATATGGTGTTAGACTAAATACCGTATTAATATCACATAAATTACTGTCCGTTTCCCGATTGAGAAAAAACAAATGTTTTGTTCGCATATTCTCTTACATCTGGTTATCATAAAAAACATTTTTATTGGGAATTCAATTATTGAACCAAAGATTTGCGAATCAGTGAAAGAGTGCGCCGAATGTCATACGAATTCCGTTATGCCTTTCGGACTCTCCCAACATCTAAAGTCTGATTGGAGTACTCCTTAACTGGTAATGCATCGAATGTATAATACCTGTTGTTAAGATATAATAGTCGGACAAATCCAAAATCTTTCCCTTCAATAGTCTCTCTCTTTATGAAACATTATTAATGATTTCAAGTAAATGCTTAGAAACCCTTTTCGTATAACAAGAGGCGGTTCTGTATATCTATGTATTACTCAATGAAAAAATTGACAGTTCACTCAATGACACTTCCATTCACTTCACTTTCCATTAGAGTTATGTCACACGAGTTTACGGCAAAACATTTTTCTATCAATTCTTCTGTCGTTTCGATTAGACTTCGATTTTGGGTTTGAACTCAATTTCTATTAACTATTATTCAGTTATATTCAAATCCATTTTTCAAAATAAGAAGTATTACCCAAATATCGATCATAAGTAGAGCAGAAATTCTACCAAGTTTACTTATCAATAAGAACTTTAATACTCCTTTCACTAGATTACAATTTTATGTTAACTCTTTTGTGAGCCCTATATTTCTCAAAAAGATTTTTTGAATCATTATTTGAATCATTTATTAGAATTTATTTTATAAACATAATAGAAATACAAATTTGAACTAGCTCAGAATTTGTAAAATATTTTTAATTCTAGACAAGTTGTGTATCTTCTAATTAAGAATCTAGGTCAATTTGATTTAAGGTAAAGGAGATTCTCTTGAATTATTCAAATGAATTTCATTGAATAACTGATTTGAATTGTAGTTAAGTTGAGTTCTTTGGGAGACATTCTTTAGTTGAATCAATAAATTATGACATAAAAGATGATCGTTTGGATGACAATAAGGCTTTCTATGTAGTCGTCAGCTTTTGGAAGACGAAGTTCACAAACTATCAAAAAGGCTATTATATAGTATGAGATTCACGCCTATTATACTCACTTTCAATTGAATTCATTGTCGGTATCTGTTCTGCCAACAGATAAATATAAATTATTGTTACGGCAATTGGGAATCGACTCCAACTCATATACTTTTTAATATTTTTTTGGATTCATTCGACAGAAATGAAGTGTAAATAATTTTGTATTATTTGGAAGAATGAAGTGATAAACAGTCTCTCACTGACGATAAACAGTGAAAATGCAGACGTATTTCACAACTTTAATGTTGCAAAACGTTTTTCCACTTTTTTTCATATATTTTACAGAATATGAAGTTTTAGTGAATAGAAGAATATGTTCAGTAAAAATGCTTTTTATTAGGAGCAGTGTCGTCGTCGGCACAGTCCGAAACTATAGAATTTTGTCCCTTTTCTCTAATCGTAAATTTTCAGTTAACTACAGTCTAAAGAAAATTTTCAATATTCAGTTCATTGTTCATCAAAACTTATGAGAAGAGACCAAAAGTTCTCCTTTTTTTTCAAGAAAACGAAATGTTATACAAAAACTCGACTTATGTTAGTCTTCATTCACATGTCTTTACATAAATACTAGACTTCCATTGGTTTTAAAGTTTGCAAAATCTAAAAATGTGTCAAATCATCAGAATTTCCTCTAAAATCTTTACAATAAGCGACCAAAAGATCGTTTGATTTAGATTTTGATATACTTTTGATATAAACTTAATTTAAAGAATAATCTTTTGTTGGACTAAAACTTTAATTCTAAAAATAGGTTTTTACAAAAAGTTTGGTTCCGACACATTTTACAACTTTTGTTATGAAATACACTAATCGTAGATTACAAACCAAGATTAAAATTTATCAATCAATATTTTTTTTGTAATACATAAATCAAAGATAAATTTACCCTCCTTTGAACAAATCCTAGAGTATATTCCGGATGCTATAAAAAGTTAGTTTAAAGCGTCTAAAAACAGACTAAAATTGGCTAAAAAGTGAATTATATTTGTAACAAATTTGTTGACCGACAGAACTGATAAATATAGTAGTTTAGTGTTGGGTCAGACACTTGTAAGTGTGTTCGCCATCACTTATAAGTTGTCAGATCAAGTCGTGAACACTATTTCTTAAATTATTTTTGAGTTCAAATAAATCGATAAACAAAATAACAAAACATTTTGGAGAACCTGTTTATTGTTTTTAACGTCGACTATAATTTTCTTTATATTTAAACATAAATTTATTATTCATTTGAAGAAATTGTTTCTAATTATATGTAAAAATCAATAATATTATGGAAAATAATATATAATTGTTTGGACATAAATAACATTTTAGTTGACCAACACTTCACATGAGAAGTCCCGATAGGATGGGATGTAAAGCCCTCATTCTTTCTAAACAAGATTTCTATAATAAGTTTAGAGATTCTCAGCTAAAAAGTTTGTAATCTTAGGAGAAGTAAAGTATTTTTGTGAGCACTCAAACCAATACAATAATTGATAAGTTTTTACAGGTTTCTAACAATCAATACAAACGGAAATTGGTTTGAATTGAGTGGAAATTTTGTTAGAAATGTCTATTTTATGGAACAGGAAGGATATCACTGCTGTTAGGATGTAGGGTTTAGGGCTTGGTTTCTATGTTAAGCCTATTCTGTGTCGCACTCTCTCACAATTTCGACGATCGCAACAATTCTCTCAATAAGTCTTTCACTGTTTATTAGTTTTCTATTAATCGACAGTTCGTTGGAAACTAAAACTTTATACAAAACAGAATAAATTTGTCTCAAATTAACAAAAAAAAAGTAAAGTGTATATTAGCGGACATCACATCTGCCTCTAACCAAAAAATAGTAATAAGAGGGACCAAAACCTGACAGTCACTGGTTGTGTGCTCTACTCATTCCTTTAGAACCTTATCGTAGATAAGATTCAAAATTGTATAACACATCAAAAGGTCTTTCATAATGAAGGATATTAATGATCGTTCGATCAATAGAGAAACCATTACTGAATCACTTCTATTCAATCTAGAGGTGGTTCCGCATGTCTTCTGACAAATCACTAAATATATGTATTGAACGCTTACTAACGCTCCCATAACTCCCATAACTGTATATTCTTTTATATATGTGTTTAACTTATATATAAAATTGAAATAATGAAAGGATTGTAAGGACTCAAAGAGTTATTCTCCTCTTTTTTCAAGAGATTGAGTCAGTTGTTCCTTCTTTCAAACTATCATTAATAAAAAGCACAAAAAAGGTGATAGTCTGGCAATTCTCTGGCAATACTCTAGCAATACTTGAACAATACTCTGGGAAATTTTTCTTTCTCTCATTATTCATATTCAATGCTTTCGATTTTGACAATCGGTTTGTATTAAGGTTTGTCTCAAATCAATATTTGTTCGAACATTTGTCCACAAAATATCCGTTCAAATCAATTGATAAGTTATGTACTCTTAAAGAGTTTTGTCAAATATTTTCTATTCTTAACCACAAATTTATATTTAGTCTAATTTTTAGTCTAATGTTTGAAATAATCCTAAGAATAATTACTAAATGATAATTGTTCTAGTTCAATTTAGTTAAGTAATCTGGAAATCAAACACTAGGCCTAACATCCGTCAGTTAATAAGATGTGTCAATAAATTGCATTATTTATTAAAGTATTGGTTTTTAGAATTAGTCAATTATGAGGTCAAAAATAAGATAGGTGCTTAATTAGATCGATCCACTATATCTATCTATATCAGGGATGGCAAAAGACCGAGGTTCAAGGGGGGGGGGGGGTATTTTGAAAATGACCCAAAATTGCTTAAAAACACATAAAACATCAATTTTAAGGCTTTTTATGCATTATGTGACTTTATTTAGTCATATTT